>CM022702.1:44353147-44399169 GCA_012295165.1 Asparagus setaceus | reverse complement strand
GACGGTTATGTGAGCATGGCCATTAACGCCCAACCCGCCGCCACTAAATGGATGCATATTGTGTGTGCCTTTGTTAATATCCGATAAAGGGGCATAATTCAAGGTTCATCCATTATGTTCCTCGAGTTGCACAAATGTCACTAAGTAAAGGTTCAAAGTAAAGCCACCTTTACCGAATTCACAATATCAAATTGCCCACATATTTTCTTTATTGTTTTATATATCTATTTGATTTCCTTTTCTTCCTCGAAACTCAACCTTTTGGGAAGATTGTTGAAATTATTTAATAAAAGATTGAGTTTCTTTTATGATTTTAATATGATTATGTTTTCCTCCTAATTTATTGCCTTTACTTATTGACATTAATCTTGTCATTGGTTATTATGTACCAAATTTATTTTATTCATTAATTCCTTATTAAATCTATTAACAGTTTTACCAAATATGTTATTAACCATGTGATGTTTTCTCAGATATATAATGGTACTTGAGAGGTGATATATAATGAATTATTCATATGATCTCTAAAATTGAGAAACTGTTCCTCTTGCACCTATATTTCCTCTTATTTCAACTTTAGTTTTGGGCATTGCATCCATTGAGCAAGAGACTTAAGATTGCAGTAATCTCAAGTGCCGGTCTTCTCGGGGGGCTTTTACCGCTAGTTCACGGTTGCATTGATAATGCTTTCAAGAACTGTTGTTCTAGGGCGTTGACATCATGATCATCCCCATACAAAGCAAAGAACTTCTTTCTTTATGTTTATTATTTTTATTTATATAATACTTTATTTGATTTTGATACAAAATATCCAACACGAACTTTTTAAAACATCGAAAATAGTACTATTGGTGATTGTGTTTTTCTTTTCTTTTCTTTTCTTTGTTTTATATTGCACACATGCATAAATTTCCTTTTTCTTTAATGTTTCTGCTGGATGTTACACGATAAATAAAATGAATGGATAATTACTAGTTTCGTGTAAAATTCAATTTGCTTGTTAAATTTCTTGGTGTAGAAATATTCAAGAAATCACTAACATTTACTTTATTTTCTCTTAGATGCATCAAATCCCGGAAAAGTCTTGGATGAATATAGCAAATAGATTTACAAATCCTCGATATGAAGAAGCATATATAGAGTTTACTGAAATTAATCCAAACAAGTCACTTTCAGGGATGATTGCATGTCCATGCAAAAAGTGTGGTAATTAATGCACCACTACGGCCTACTAATGTTGTGTACGAACACTTAATGCTAAATGGGATTATAAGTTTTTATAATCAATGGTATAATCATGGTGAACAAGCTGTTGAGGATGATGATTATGTAGAGTGTTTGGGAAGACTTATTTTTTAAAGCTTATAAGTTATGTTAGCGTTTAGTTGATTTTAGCTTTTATGATAAAAATATTATAAAAATTATTTGGGTAGAATAGTAATTTGTTTGGTCAAACTTAGCTTATACAGGCGAGCTTATAAGCTAGTTTTTTAAAAGCTGGAGGACACCAACTTTTAAAAATGGCACTTATAAGCTAACTTATTTTTTATTTTACCAAACGGGTAGAAATGAAAAAGCTAGCTTAAAAGCTAGTTTGACTAAAAAATAAGCCTCCCCAAACACCCTCTATGTCAAAGCAATTACAACAGTAGGTTCTAATGAAGATGAAATGCATCTAATATGTGTCTCAAATTCTACAAAAGGATTACCTGCGAGTAATTTACACATTGATATGTTATGAAAATGTATTAATTATGCTAACTTTTATTTATATGGTTGGTTATATTTGTAGCCAAAGATGAGTGACATTGCAGTAAATGTTACTCAAGATGTTCAATCATCAGGATTTGATTCAAATATGAGGGAAGAGATTGAGATTGACTGCATTGAGGAGGTACTTGAGGTGATCAAGAAGATCAACAAGGTTCCATTAAATAGTATTACTGTTGATCCCCCTAAACAACGAACTAAAAGAAGCCTATCAGCTGTTCAACCTAAGGAAACTAATTATAAGGTTAGTTGTCAACTGTGTAAGTCTAGATATAATACTTATCTCGTAAATACTATATTTTCAATTATAAATGTAAATTTAAAGATATTTTATATATTTGGAGAAAATGGGTATAAGATTGTGGTTAATTTTGCTTAATGAGCTACCAATAGATAGACTACAGGTGAGGCCCATCCTGCTTATCATATTGAAAAGTGTGGAATTCATCATTCTATCTCGCTATAGCCTAGTTTACTGAATGAGCCGTCATCTTATAACCATCAAACCCTATATATAAATGCTTATAAAGTTTATATATTTATTTGACGTTAATTTAATTAGTAAAAGTTAAAAATAACTTTTATAGTTGATGTTAATTATTTAATTGATATCATTTCACATGTAGTGTTATGAGAGGATGAAGAAAAGATGAGGACTAGGCGACGAATTACCTCACATGAATAAATCAATCCGTTGCACAAAGTTTCCCAAACTTCTACACAATTCCACTCCCATCAGATGAGGGATTAGATTTTGATGACAACGGCAATAATTGATCCAATGATAACATAGAAGGTGAGGTAATGAAATTTGGAATTATTTTATTTTATTTTTGAATATATTTTATTAGTCCAAAAGTTTTAAATAAAAGATAATAGTAAAATATTTTTTATGAAATTTAGGATGATTTTATTTTATTTTTGAATATATTATATTCGTTCTAAAAAGTTTTAAATAAAAGAGCTAACAATATAATATTATTTCTTGTGTTTTCTAGAATATTTTATCAACTTGATAGACAGGGATGTCAGTAGGGGTGCATTCGGTCCGGATACGGCTCGGATATGATGCTTATCATATCCATATCCGCTTACCCATCTCGGATACGAATACGGATACGGATATACCTCGGTAAGGAAAATTCATAACCACATCCGCTAAAATCGGATACGGTTACGGATATACATGCAGATATATAAGCGGATACGCATGCCGATACAAAACGGATATGATAAAACTAGATAATATTGAGAAAAACATAGTTCATGTGATAAAAAAGAGTTTGTTAATATGTTCATTATAACTAAAAAGCTAAGATTAAACATCTTGATCATCAAAATTAACCACAAATCCATAATCTAAGAATTAAAACTATCGTAAGAGTATGACTAATATGTATTCGGATATTTCGGATACCGATACGGATATTTCACTACAAAACTATATCCGTAACCATATCCTATCGGTTATAGATTTGAGTAATCATATCCGTATCCTAACAGATACGGTTACGGATATTTCCTCGGATACGAATATGGTTTAACACCCTTAGATGTCGAGTAGCAACATCTTGATGTATATTTCTAATATGTATGAGAGCTGTCCTTCTGTAGTTATTTAGTATATGCCAAGACACCATGTAATCTAGAGTTAATGATATGTTTGTTTTACATTATTTTCATTAAGTCAAGTAGAATGAAATTATCTTTTAAGCAATTTGTTTACGGTTTTATTTTGTAGTAGTTAATTTATTTATTAAGCAAACATATGTACAATTATCACTCATTTATGTAATACTATAACTTATTGAAAATTTTTTGGGTGTTAAATTTCCATTTTGGACTATCTAGAGATTTGTGGATAAAAAATGGAGTAAATCATAGAAGGCTGGGGGTTTAGTCTTGCAATCGGGTATGTTTTTATTCAAGCTAAATAATTTACACTATATGAAGGAGATTATGGATCATGGAAACTAGCATATTACACTAGTAGAAAAATGCGCATCCTAGACGGATAATACCGTCTAGGTTACTTAGATTTCCATCTAGATAGAGCTTCCTAGACAAAGTTCCGTCTAGGATGCTCCGTCTAGGATATTTTCGTCTAGGATAAGCCATCCTAGATGGAAATCTGTCTAGGATGACTATCCTAGGCGGAAAGCATTCTAGACGGATGCCAAAAATCCGTCTAGGATGCATCCTAGATGAATTTTCCGCCTAGGTTGCATCCTAGATGAAATGCAACCTAGGCGGAAAATTCATCTAGAATGCAACCTAGATGGAATTTCTATCTATGATGCTTTATTGCATCCTAGATGAAAAATTCTATCTATGATGCTATTCTAGACAGATTTTTCCATCTAGGATGCTTTATTAGCCTGAAAAAATTCTTTTAAAACCTTTTCTACACTGTACTTTTATATTAATCTAGAACAATTTATACATTCAGTGTACACACATACAATACAAATTTTACCACAATGCATACAATCTAACATCCAATCCGATATACACACATTCAACATTCCAATCCAACATCCTACACTATCGAAAATCTATTTCACCACAATACCTGCAACACATATAATACAAAGTCCATCAAACAACATATGATAGAAATAAATATCGCTCGTACATGTTTCATATCACAATAAATCCATGACATGTAATATAAACAAACAATACCTCCTGCAGGTAGATCCATGGCATGTCATACATAAGAAATCCATCAAATATACATGATATAAGCAAAGAGTACTCCTACAGATAAAAAAAGGGTCTCGTTCATAAGATACAAATAAATACTCATTACAAAAGATCACACATCTCGTCAGCAGCGGCGACTCTATCCCTCCTACTGACGCTACTTCCTCCAATGTCTTTAGCCTGAAGGATAAATTGATTATATTTAGAATCATGTGAAATTTGACAATACATCAAAGTAATGTTAATATAAAGGGTTTTTTTAGATATTAGTCCATTAAATTTTCAATGGTGCATTAGTTCCATAGGTATGTAAGATGCATGAAAGCAAGGGTACATAGAAGATAGTATGATGTATTTTATTAAACATATTCATATTAAAATTTGGTATCTCTAAACCACTAGGAACATGTTATGTGCGCCAACAGCTGTAGGCTTTCATTTTCATGGGACTAATATGCAATTTCCAATATTTGAGGGACTAATTGCAATTATTGAAGATTTAAGGGACTAATATGCATAAGAACCTAGTATTAACACGGAAATAACATACTTGTGCATTGCTTTGCCCAAATCAGGTATTAACGGCTCCCAAGTCTAAAAGAGTTATAACGTCGCCAAATAGAGAAGCAAGAATCATATCAGCCAAGCAATTTATGAAGTGAGATGCGACTTCGTCCATCGTGTGGGCCCTTGTCATAATATTTTTTTGAAGAAAAAATAGGTCAAGATGCCCTATTCAAAAGATATATTATATATAGATCTTGATATATGCAGAACTACACCAATTGAAAGGATGATAGACAATTAGAATGGAAAGAGGGAGAGGACCATAGCCGTCACCCCTTCCGGCAAACTAAAAGTCAAAATCTGAACAAAAGGATAGAAAATACATATAAATGCAGAGTACATATAAAAGAGCTGAAACCACCAGCTCTACAAAAGAAGCCAAAAAAATACACCCAGTTGTTCAAAACAAAGAAAGTAACAGAATATACATCAAAAGACCAATCATCCTCCAGTTAATCACCCATTCTCCTCATTGCTACTCAAAAGATATTCTATCCTCTTCTCTTGTAAAATAGATTTCAGCTTGATTGCCTTCTTATGATGAATAGAACCTGTCCAGAATAACAAGAAAAGGCCACATTAGCAGCCAACTTAGGAGGAGCACGTAATTCATCATTAAAGACCTTGTTTTTCCTTTCTCTCCATATGCACCAGCACAAAGTTGGAAAAAGAATGGTCCATAGCAATCGACAATGCTCATCCACAATAACTGACCTTTAGAGGTCATTGTAAAGAACAAATCATGCTGAAAGGTCTGAAGACCCAACTTAGGCATATAAAAGTGCCAAATTGATTTAGCATAAGAGCACTGAATGAAGAGATGATATGCTATTTTGGCAACTTCATGAAAAATAGGAGAGAGAATCTCCTAACCAACCTTTCTTGATCAGGTTGTCTTTGGTATGAAGTTTGTCCTTAGATAGTGTCTAGAGAAAGATCTTAACTTTCAGAGGAATACATGAACCCCGGATAAACTTATATAAATCACTTTGAACACCTCCATAGTTTAAGAAGCAGTATAGAGATTTCACCGAAAAAGTATTCAACTTGGTAAGAGGCCATGTAGGAAAATCTTGAACATCAGATGGTATAGGAGTAGAAGATAAGATATCAAACAAACCTGCAACTTGCTATTTCTCAATTGATGATATAGCTCTTCTAAGAAGTGGTTTCCAAGTCCAAATGTTTCCCCTCAACATACCTTGAGAAGACACAGAGATGTTGCAAGAGAATGCAAGCTCATATGCAGCAGGACAAAGACTGGCTAGGGAGGTAGGGCCTAACCATTTGTCTTCCTAAAACTTGATTCTAAAACCCTTACCTAAATTCCATCTTACCATACTCCTTAAAGCCAGACTGACAGGAACAGCATCATGCCAAAATTGGGAGACTGATCTAGAGGTTGGTCTATAAGTGCAAGGAGAATTATGAAGACCATACAGATCAGAAAGAGTTTTACCAACAAGTGATTCATTTCTCAAGACTTTCCATACCCACTTTGATAAAAGAGCAGAGTTAAAGTTAGCCAAGTTGAGAACACCCAAACCCCCTTCTTTTTTAGACTTACAGACTGATGTCCATTTCACCAAGGCTTTGCCTTTAAAATCAGAGGAAGAACCACCCCAATGAAAGTTTCTTCTCAATTTCACCAAGACCTTTGTCATAATGTTAGTAAACTCTTTAGTCACCCGGACGTGTAGTTCTGAGTAAATCTTCTCACGCAAATAGGTTGAGACATGTAGAACAAGTGGCATAGTAGAAATATTGACCGAGAATGCCGTCGATGTTGTAGATGATAGT
This sequence comes from Asparagus setaceus, assembly GCA_012295165.1. Taxonomy (NCBI): domain Eukaryota; kingdom Viridiplantae; phylum Streptophyta; class Magnoliopsida; order Asparagales; family Asparagaceae; genus Asparagus; species Asparagus setaceus. The sequence continues at coordinate 44,392,326 of CM022702.1, read as the reverse complement.
GGGGATGCCGTGAAGGATCTTATGCTTATGCCCAGTGAAGCTCCAACACCATGTAATGGAAATCTTCCTCTTCTATGACATCCCAATAGATTCTGAGTGAGAGCGATGTTTTTCTCTGGAGATAGCATGTGAGGGTTTAGCTCGGGTTCTACTTCCTCCTGAGACATGCGCAGTGCTACTGCCTCCTCTGTTATGGCATCGAAACTCTCTTGAATCACACATAAGATTGAAAAAATTACATCATCGGGAGTGGACCTAAGAAAATTTAAATAAGTTTCTAAAGAAATTTCAATTAATATTTCTAAATAAGTTTTACCACAGATTAGAGGTTTGCCTTGATCTTGTCTTCATCTTTATAAATCGAGTGGAAGGTACCATAAGCCAATGTAGCCTTTAAGTTCAGCGATATTATTAGTTTTCCCTATCAATTTATAAATTTATTAGACTTGGTGGTCATACTGAGAATTAAGAAAATTTAAAACTTTAAATAATCTATACCATATCTCGACAATAACCATCCTCCAGGTTGGCATAAGAGTGTGTGCCCAAGTGGTGATCATGCTTGCGTTTGTCTCGATTTGCCGATCCATTCTTAGATTTATTCTTCAAAAACAATTATTTTAGTAAAGATGCAAAGAATGTATAATGTAAATAGTATAGTTTAAATAAAACTAACTTGTGCCTCTACTGTTTGAGCTGTAAATATATGAGGAGAGCTGTAAAATGAACCTTGTCAATCCTATCATCGAGGTTCAAAAACCTCTTCCAGTCCTCTTTATATTTATTGTAGCTTTCTTATTTCAACTTATGCCTCTACTGTTTGAGCATGACCACAACCTTAACATTAAAAACATAGTTGTAAGCCCCATCAAAGTTCTCAAGACAGTAGCTTTCCTGGAAATTTGCATATATATTTAATTAGAATAATTCAATGTTAATAGTAAATGAAGGACTAAAGTAATAAAAAGTTACCATAACCTCTCTCCATATCGCCTCAGAGGTCATCCATGGTAGTTCATGGAATTTTAAATAAGGATTGATGATATCTGCTCTCCGTACGAGAACCCCGATATAATTATTGAATCTTGTCGATCAAGACCTAATAGGCAATGCATCCTTGTTCCATCGAATAATGTCTCTTATGCCTTTTGGTGGTTATTTGGACTCCGGCTTGCTCCCGCCATGCTGTCCCTTTGTGCGATCAAGCTTAGCACCTACGATGACATCAATATGAAAATATAGCACGTAGTGTATAAATATGATCAGAAAAAGTGGTATTATTAAATTTATCATCCGTGATCTTCCTATTTTTTGTTATGAGTGTAATGAATTTTCTAGCCTCTATCATAGGTGTCAATTCCTCTAGCTTTCTCAACGCACGTGGGTAGTTCTTTATTGCTTCAGCTTTGGACTTAATCAAGTTCGGAGGTAAGGGTAGATTGTGATACTCAGGTGTTTTGGGACATAACTCGGTCTGAAATGCAGAAGATGAAATGAGGGTGTCCACGAATCATCTATTCAATTAAAAAAGATAATAAATAAAAAAAATATCATTGATCATTATGAAATATTAACCATTTAATGCTTGTTGGCATGCATGGATGGTGCTGACGATGCACTAGAGGGTCCGGGTATTGAATAACCCAAGTTTGCAACCAAGAAACAATATCAAACACATGATTAATAAATTGTCAAAAATTAAAAAATATCGAATAATTAATAACTACACGAGGAGATGGCGGTAGTGATGTCTCCTCAAAATGACATGTGCTTAGGGTGGTACTCTATGATCGATCACGGGATTCATCAAAGTACCTCACATTCCTCATCTACAAATTGAATTATTACGTTACAAAGTAAGAAATATATATATGCTCATAAGATAAATATTTACTTACAATTTATTTTATCAGAGACCTTTTTATAAACAATAATGCATTGTATATAGTTTATACCTATTACAATTATTTTCCATGAGATCGTCTGAGTATATTTGCTATTATTTGACTTCTATTTGTTTGCTCATTTGAGCTAGAGTCACCGCCTGTAATAAGATTCGGAATGTCGATCTGAGTCTCAGGATCAGTCATATCAAATGCGATATTTTTCGTGTAGAAGAAGTATTGCCAAACGTCATCAGATGATCCAATTGGTTCATTGCAATTATCTTCATTTGTCTCCTCACTTTTTTCATTATTATTAGGAAGAACAACGAACCTTCGCTCCTTGTACAGAATGACCCAATCAGTCGTGACATTCGGACCTTTCACATAGAAGCATTGATCCGCTTGTTCTGCGAAAATGAACTTCTCATCTAGAGACATTTCTATGTCGAGATTAACAAGTGTAAACCCATAATGATCCATTTGCATTTTTGACGGACACTACTGAACCTTAAACATCATGTAATTATATTATTTTTGTTTACCAAATCTGTAGATTATCTCCATAAAATCTTCTAATTGGCCATAATATAGTATGTTAGCCAGAACTGGGTTCTAATCTCTTGCACTTGAAAAATATTCTTAAGCAAAACAATCCATGACCCCACTGTTCTAAGTTACCCTCCTATCATCGGTCGCTAGCGTTTAGAATTTATACCCATTAATGAGATGTTCACTATAATTTCATCTGAGAATGAAGTATCATCAAGAAGTGATTTTTTAACCTAAATCAAACATTATCCGAAAACATTTAGGACAAGTTTTAACTTAAAATTTTAATATGTAAGTTTAAAGCAAAATTATACAGCACTTACATCATTTCTAAACCAATTAGGGAATTCTTTCTTATATTTTTTCTGAATATCATGTGCTGCATTCCTACTGGTTATTTTATTCTCAAGCTTCTCTAGATTTCACCTATTAATACAATAGACGAGATTATAGTGGTAAATTAAAAGTAAATGATTAAATAGCATCCACGTTATTAATTTCATTTGTTACCTTCGGTAGTCTTTGAACAAATTAAGATTTTCTAATACATATGCATGAACTTGATCTAAGTAAGATCTTAGGTATTTTCATGCTTCTTATCCTTAGTTGGTGCCTAATGCCTGATTTTTATCCCTGTTCATGTAACATGACATAAACAAAAAGCAATCGTTTTCCGCATACCCTTTAGCTATTGAGCCCTCCGAATGAGCTCGATTGTAAACATTGTGTTTCATAGAACCCAAGTATCTTAAAACTTGAAAAGCATTAATAATTATGAAGTACATGTAAAAAATATATATAATTAATGAAGGTGATGAAACTCCTAACCTCTCAAACGGATAAATCCAACGATAAATTACAGGACCTGCGATTCTAGCCTCTCTTGCTAGATGTTTGGTAAGATGGACCATGGCTATTAAAAATGAAGGAGGAAATATTATTTTCATGTTGCATAGAGTTACTCAAATTTCCGCTTCAAATTTTTTAAATTCATCCATATCTATAATTTTAGAGCATAATTTTATGAAGAATATACAATACTCAATAATAATCTTCGATGCTTCTTTCTCCATATTGATCCGCAATGCAACCAGGAGCAATTGATGAAGAAGGACGTGTTAATCATGAGTCTTTAGGCCTAAGAGTTTCCTTCTTGCACCTGTATTATATTTGATATGTTAGTAGAGTACCCATCCAGCGACTTTACTGATTTCAGGATCTCACAAAATCTCTGCATCTGGTCTATCGACATTTAAACATGAGATAGAGGCAACTTTAATTTTTTTAACACCAACATATTGTGCTTACAAATCATTCTGAATATTCAATGCAGTCAAGTCTTGGAGAGCCTGTAGGTCGTCCTTCGACTTTTTAGCATCTTGTCGAAGGGTTGACACTATGTTGTTGCAAATATTTTGATATGATCCCGGAGCCATCGGTGTGTAGGAGTGATCATGCTTGCGTGGTGCATAATTATAAGAAGCTACATAATAAAGGAATCTGAGTATTAATAGGATTTGATTTGATTGTAAATATGATTTATTTTAGGAAGTAGTGAATTGTTTAGGTCAGGGAATTATTTAGGCAAATAGGATTTCTTTAGGAAGTAGGAAATTGTTTAGGAGTAGGAATTTATTTATAAATAGGATTTGTTTAGGAAGCTAAAATAGAGGCTATTTAAGGCTGGCTAGGTATTAGGGTTTTATTATGTTTTTTTTTTGCGATTGAAAACTTAGGAGAAGTTTATCAATAAAATTAGGGTTTCTTATTTTCAGAATTCCGGATTTGTTCTTGGTGTTCTTGGGCTACATATCTGCTTGATTCATTGGTGATTGCATAGAGATTTTATATCACTTAATTCTTGGTGGTGTAATCAAGTTTGGGCTCTCATCAATTGGTGCTTTTGTTGAGAGAATTCGATCATATGCAACAATGAAAGGAGAGTCATCAACTAATGATAATCAAACTTTGTCAAATTGAAAGAGCCTTGATGAATTAGAGAATGGGTACGAAGAGGACAAGAATGAGATCCGATATCTAACAGAGGTGATCGAACAATTGACTTTAGCAGTGGGAAAAGTGGTCAATGACAAAGCAAACAATGACGATGATAGTCATTGGTGGCAGACTCATGGGGGAGAAAGAGGCGACAAAGGATTCGATGGTAGGTGGGGTGCTGGGCAATAGCACCATGGTACCGATGGCCAACCAGCGAACCGGATGCGACAAGCTGCCGTGGCGGGCTCGGTACGGCGGCGGCCAGTGCACGATGGGCAAAGCCGCAGGCCATGGCGCATAACGATTGATAATCACATTTTATTGTACTTTTATACCCTCATTATCTATTTTATTAGAATAAATATATCTGCTAATAGCATATTTTATCTTAATTGCAAGTTAATGAAGATTCAAGAGTAAAAACCTAAAAAGAACTCAAATATCTCATCTCTCAAAAAAGCCAAAGAAGCCCAAGCCCATACACACAAGAGGAAGTTGGATAGGGAACAGAAGGTGGAGTATCGATACCTGTATCAATTCCCGTATCGATATCGAAACCAAGTTTTCTGTTACGATTTAAAGGCTGAAATTGATTAACTTGGGGATCAAGTTTAATCTAAGGGTTGATATTGATTGTAATACTCTATAAATAGGGATAGAGGGTGAGGGGTTTGAGTGTGAAATATTTTGTAAAAACTCCATTTGGAGAGGAAGGTTACTCTTAATTGAGAATACCTTTCAAATTTATAACTTTTGTTACAATTAATAAAAAATATTTTCACCTCTTCATATTTTCTTTTCTTCTCTTTGTTTGATCATGAATATGAAGATGAGATGAAGATGAAGATCAAGATGAATGTTTGTATTCACCTTGAGGCTAGAACCCTCTTGGGATGCAAATTTTCTCTTTTGCTAATAAATTTTCTTTTGCTTTCTTTTCTTGTTTAAATAGCCAAGATGCTAGAACCCTCTTGCCTTAGATTTATTTTCATGCTTGTAGAGTAGATTTATATTCATGTCTTTACTTTCTCACTTTAAATTCTTACATTTACTTTCTTGTCTTTACTTTTTCACATTTATTTTGTAGCTTAGATTTTATTTTTTTGCACTATTCACCTTGAGGCTAGAACCCTCTTGGGATTAGTTTTATTTTCTTTGTTTTCTTTGATTCACCTTGAGATTAGAACCCTCTAGGGAATTGTTTTTATTTATTTTCTCTCTCTTTGATTCACCTTGAGGCTAGAACCCTCTCGAAATTATTTTTATTTTTATTTTCTTTGATTCACCTTGAGGCTAGAACCCTCTAGGGAATTGCCCTTTTCTAAGATGTGAAACTAATACTTGTGGGAACTCTAGAAATTGCATGAAACTAAGTTTTATTTCTTTCATATTTTATCTATAAGATTAGCTAGTGGATTCAATTCTAGATTCCTCGTATCTTTAATTGAATCCTCCATCTTTACTTTCTTAATTTTCCTCTTTATTCTTGATTTTCATTTGTTCGTTTTATTTTCCTTCATTTTATTCATCATTCCTTCTCCTCTCTCAATCTTGTTTTGATTTTATTTGCACATATCTACAAGCACTCTCATATCTCTCCACAACCACTTTTCTTTTATCACTCCCCTAATTGTCGCACACACAACATAAGAACCGATTTTGATTAACTCTTATAATACCTTCCTCGTAGGATCAATAACTTTTTATACTATAACTTGATAGTTGTATACTTGCAACTTAGGTACACATTTATTTACCTACCAAGTTTTAGCGCCGTTGCCGGGGAACAGTGCTTGTAATTAAGATATTTTGATTCTTTAACTTGTGTGTTTTCTTGTGAAGGAACCACTTTGAAGATTGAAGATCAAGGATTGAAGATTGAAGATTTGCCTTCAAAGAGACTTGGATGCTTTTGCATGGGTAACTCCTCTTTCTGGTATTTTCAGTTCCACCCTTTAGTTAGTTCCTCATAATTAGAGACAATTAGGATTTAAAAAAATATTTTATTTTTGTCAACCATAATAAAATTCACCTTCCACTTGGATATTTCCTAACAAGATAATAAATTCAAACAAGAGCTCTCTTTCTCACATTTATTTGATTGCTAACCTTAATTAAAAAATAAAAAGATTTTATTTTTGCATCATTTTTGTTGTTGCTTTTAATTTATAGGGTTGCATTGCATATAATAGTAGGAATTCACCAAAGTAATTTGTGCATCTTGATTTGACACCACTTGAAAATATTCTTAAGGGTAAAAACCCATTAATCAAGATAAGGTGAGCAATTTCATCACCTTTTTCTTAGCCCACAAATCACTAATTCCTCACTACACAAACCCAAGCCTCTTAAAACTTATTAGACGTTGGCCCCTAAGGATTCGAGTTCATTAAGGAACAATAAATTCTTAAGTGAACCGGTTCATATTTACTTGAATTAGTTGGTGTCCAAGGCAAGGTTTAGGGGTTGCGTAAAGTGCTTCGCAAGGAACGAGGTACTTAATTGATCTTTGATCTCGCTCTAGTACTATCCTTACCTGGCTAACTGACCGAGTAAACTTTGATCTTTTCACTAAAGGAGTTTTTGGTTAGGAGCTGGTCTAGTGGAGTCTAGGCTTAACCCTAGAGTTTAAAGTGATTGATACAAGTGATTGCATTGATTTATTTTAGTTAGGTTTTTCTTTATGTTTCTCCTTTTTCTTATCATCTTTTAGTTTTTCTTTTCCCTCAAAAAAAAGCAACTAACTTTTGTTTTTCTTAGAATTAAAAAAAAAAAACTATAAAAAGAATTATTTTGGTGTATGCAAACTTGGATTAGGGATAACACTAATCGTTTAATCCGTTTTGAACCATTTGAAGAAATGACTAATCTTAATCCACCAATTCTCCAAGATGTATGTTATCTGACTAGGAATGCAATCCCTTCTTGCATTAAGCTCCCCGATGTCAATGAAACTAATTTTGAGCTTAGACCGCATTTCATAAACATGCTTCCAAACTTCTTAGGAGTAGAATCTGAAGACGCATATATTTTTATATCTGAATTTGAAGAAGTTTGCCTCATGATTAAAATGAGGGACTTATCTGAGGATGCGATCAAGCTTCGATTTATTCCTTTTGCTCTTAAGGACAAAACCAAGAAATGGTTGTATAGCTTACCTACAGATTCTATCTCAACTTGGGGAGAGTTTGTCACCATTTTTCTGAAAATTTTTTCCTATCCACAAAACGATTAAGCTTAGAAACGGCATCATGAATTTTAAAATTACCCTGGGAGAGCCATTTTGAAAGTATTTTGATAAATTTAAGGATCTTCTTATCCAATGTCATCACCACGGTCTTGAAAAATGACGATTATGCCAAATCATCTATGAAGGATTGGATTATTCTTCAAAAACTTCCTAAGAATCAATGTGTCAAGGGGATTTCATGAAGAAAAATGTCGATGAAGCCTAAAATTTTTTAGAGAGTTTATCCGAGAAAACCATGCAGTGGGAACACCGTGATGACAGAGTTTCATCAGTTCTCCAATGTAACATCGCAAATCTTTTTCTTTCCTTCCAATGATCGGATACTGTTACCGATACCGATTCATAAATCAGTAAATCTTTTCCTTCCTTGTATCCATATAATCTTCACGCATGAGGATTCTAACTTAACAAATTCTTATTTTATCATCAAATTAACTGCATCATGGCATCCATATGAACCTAGCATTTACAACTACACCAACCTTGTTTTAAACTTTGATTAGAGATAACCCAATTGTTAAATACCTATTTTGGAACCCTCTAATTAATTATTTGTTTAATTTAGTCAGCCATCTTAGTGGGTGCACATTTGCATAAAAACCCTCATTCAATAGCCAAATTGAATATTCCTCATCACATGGGCATATATAGTTGAACACTCAACCTCCCCTCCCTCTCTTTGTCATTTTCAAGAGAGAGAAAAACACCAAAACCCTTCCCCTCTCCTCCGGCCGGCCAGCAGCAGTAGCCCCCCATTTTCCATCATTCATCCTCTTAAAAAAAAAGAAAGAAGAAGAAGAGGAACAAGCTTGAGATAGCCTAGAAAGGGCATAGAAGCTTAGAAAGAGAGGAGATTTGGGCAATCTCTAGGTAAAATTTCACTCTATTATTTTCTAATGATTCAAGAAAGTGTAATTCTGAGTTTTCCATCGTTAATAGTTGCTTTGATCATGCAATGTGCATTTTTAGTTGAATTTTGGCTTGCATGTAAGGGTAGATGGTATTTTGGTTCATGCATGGCATTACAAAGTATAAAAGACACCACCTTTGCTCTTAATTTTCAATAAAAATAGGATTTTGCAGGAATATTGGGTTTTAAATTGTGAAAAAGATGATCTTTGTATCTGTTTAGGAGTTGCATGCAATTGATGGGTGATGGAATGGGATGCATGTCGGTCTCTATGACTTAATCTCGTGCAGAGAATTTCTACTGGACACCCTGTTAGTGTTTTGACTATAACTTCCACTAGGAATATCCTTTTTACGTGAACTTTTCTATTTTAAAATCTTTACTCATGCAGATTTCATATGAACCAAGTTTGGTCAATTTTGGATACCATTTTCAATCTCTAATTCTCAGAATAAGTGGATGCATGTGTCTGAAACAGACTGCTGGAGATAGGTTCACTTCAGAGAGCATAACTCTCACTATATACCTTGCATGCATGCCATCATATTACTTGTATGCCAAATATGACCTCATTTACATAATGTTAATTTCCCGAAATGAATTAATCATTTCAGATTGCAATTTCTATTTTTCTGCTGCAGTCTTGACATGCACGGATTGTTGAGAGCATAACTACTACTATGCACCATAACTTGACATAAATTTTACATATTCTGAAAGTAGACTCCTTCGAAAGTGAGTTAGGATTTTTCTTTCTTTCTCTTTCAATTTCTTTCTTTGCTAGAGGACTAGCAAAAGTTTAGGTGTGGGGGTATTGATAATCACATTTTATTATACTTTTATACCCTCATTATCTATTTTGCTAGAATAAATATATCTGCTAATAACATATTTTATCTTAATTACAGGTTATTGAAGATTCAAGAGTAAAAGCCCAAAAAGAACTCAAATATCTCATCTCTCAAAAAAGCCCAAGAAGCCCAAGCCCATACACACAAGAGGAAGTCGGACAGGGAATAGAAGGTGGAGTATCGATACCGTATCGATACCCGTATCGATACCAAGTTTTCTGTTACGATTTAAAAATTGAAATTGATTAACTTGGGGATCAAGTTTAATCCAAGGGTTCATATTTTCTTTTCTTCTCTTTGATTGATCATGAAGATGAAGATGAGATGAAGATGAAGATCAAGATGAAGGTTTGTATTCACCTTGAGGCTAGAACCCTCTTGGGATGCAAATTTTCTCTTTTGCTAATAAATTTTCTTTTGCTTTCTTTTCTTGTTTAAATAGCCAAGAGGCTAGAACCCTCTTGCCTTAGATTTATTTTCATGCTTGTAGAGTAGATTTATATTCATGTCTTTACTTTCTCGCTTTAAATTCTTGCATTTACTTTCTTGTCTTTACTTTCTTGCATTTATTTTGTAGCTTAGATTTTATTTTCTTATACTATTCACCTTGAGGCTAGAACCCTTTTGGGATTAGTTTTATTTTATTTATTTTCTTTGATTCAGCTTGAGATTAGAACCCTCTAGGAAATTATTTTTATTTATTTTCCTCTCTTTGATTCACCTTGAGGCTAGAACCCTCTTGGAAATTATTTTTATTTTCATTTTCTCTGATTCATCTTGAGGCTAGAACCCTCTAGGGAATTGCCCATTTCTAATATGTAGAACTAATACTTGTGGGAACTCTAGAAATTGCTTGAAAATAAGTTTTATTTCTTTCATATTTTATATGTAAGATTAGCTAGTGGATTCAATTCTCGATTCCTCATATCTTTAATTAAATCCTCCATCTTTACTTTCTTGATTTTCCTCTTTATTCTTGATTTTCATTTATTTATTTTATTTTCCTTCATTTTATTTTCTTGATTTTCATTTGTTTATTTTATTTTCCTCCATCTTTACTTTCTTCATTCGTTTGATTTTCCCTCATATTTTCAGTTTCTTGATCCAAGAGACGACGGAGAAGATCCAAACCATTCGGCAACATATGCGGACGGTACAAAGTAGGCAAAAGTGCTACGCAGATCGACGACGCAAGGACCTAGAATTCCAGGTTGGTGATCATGTATTTCTGAAGGCTACACCAATGAAAGGAATATCTAGAGGTGGTAAGAAAAGCAAACTCCGTCCGAGATACCTTGGGCCATTCGAGATTTTGGAGAGGATCGGACCTGTGGCATACCGGCTAGCCTTGCCCCCAGAATTGGAGAAGATTCATAATGTGCTCCACATCTCCAACCTGAAGAAGTATGTACCAGACCCAGGACACATCATTTCGCACCAAGCCTTGCCCTCGGAGGATCTATCATCTGAGAAACGACGGTTCGAGTGCTCGACTTCAAGGAGAAGCAGCTGAGGAACAAGTCAATATTGCTAGTTAAAGTGTTATGGAACAATCGAGGGGTTGAGGAGGCAACATGGGAACCAGAATCTGAGATGCGAAAAGTATATCCGCATTTATTTTGAGGGTATGTATAATTTCGGGGACGAAATTTTCTTAAGGGGGGAAGTATGTAACATCGCAAATCTTTTTCTTTCCCTCCGATGATTGGATACTGTTATCGATACCGATTCATAAATCAGCAAATCTTTTCGTTCCATGTATCCATATAATTTTCAAGCATGACGATTCTAACTTAACAAATTCTCATTTTATCATCAAATTAACTGCATCATGGCATGCATATGAACCTAGCATTTACAACTACACCAACCATGTTTTAAACTTTGATTAGAGATAACCCAATTGTTAAATACCTATTTTGGAACCCTCTAATTAACTTATTTGTTTAATTTAGTCAGCCATCTTAGTGGGTGCACATTTGCATAAAAACCCTCATTCAATAGCCAAATTGAATATTCCTCATCACATGGGCATATATAGTTGAACACTCAACCTCCCCTCCCTCTCTGTCATTTTCAAGAGAGAAAAAAACACCAAAAGCCTCCCCCTCTCCTCTGACGGGCCAGCGGCAGCAGCCCCCCATTTTCCATCATTCATCCTCTTAAGAAAAAAGAAAGAAGAAGAAGAGGAACAAGCTTGAGATAGCCTAGAAAGGGCATAGAAGCTTAGAAAGAGGGGAGATTTGGGCATTCTCTAGGTAAAATTTTACTCTATTATTTTCTAATGATTCAAGAAAGTATAATTCTGAGTTTTTCATGGTTAATAGTTGCTTTGATCATGCAATGTGCATTTTTAGTTGAATTTTGGCTTGCATGTAAGGGTAGATGGTATTTTGGTTCATGCATGGCATTAGAAAGTGTAAAAGACACCACCTTTGCTCTTAATTTTCAATAAAAATGGGATTTTGCAGGAATATTGGGTTTTAAATTGTGAAAAAGATGATCTTTGTATCTGGTTAGGAGTTGCATGCAATGTATGGGTGATGGAATGGGATGCATGTCGGTCTCCATGACTTAATCTCGTGCAGAGAATTTCTGCAGGACACCCTGTTAGTGTTTTGACTATAACTTCCACTAGGTATATCCTTTTTACATGAACGTTTCTATTTTAAAATCTTTACTCATGCAGATTTCATATGAACTAAGTTTGGTCAATTTTGGATACCATTTACTATCTCTAATTCGCAAGAATAAGTGGATGCATGTGTCTGAAACAGACTGCTGGAGATAGGTTCACTTCAGAGAGCATAACTCTCACTATATACCTTGCATGCATGAAATTCCTTATGTTCACAGAACTAGACTCAATTATGTTTCATATGAGTCAATTTTGAGTTAATTTGGATTAAATGTGATAAGTCTAATCCTAGTTTTAATGGATTACATGTGTACTGGCAATTCCAGTCTGCACCCCTTGTGTTATTTTACATGTAACTAGCGTTACAAAAATGATAAATTGATGAAACTCATGGGATTTTAAAGCTAATCCATCATGTTACTTGTATACCAAATATGAGCTCATTTACATAATTTTAATTTCCCGAAATGAATTAATCATGTCAGATTGCAATTTCTGTTTTTCTGCTGCAGTCTTGACATGCACGGTTTGCTAAGAGCATAACTATTGCTATGTACCATAACTTGCCATAAATTTTACATATTATGAAAGTAGACTCATATTAGAGACATATTACACTAGTTTCTTGCATTTTGAGCATCGATTGCTTTGCTATTCATCCATCTCAAACTGCTGCATGTACACTACTTTTGCTGTTGTGCATATTATAGGTATTAGATGTAACCATCTAGAGTGTAGCTTATACCATGATATAAGTTAGAAAATAATAGGAAAAGACATAGTTATTTAGAATCTCATGGATATACATGTATGTGTGTATAGGACAGAGAATCTTGGATTCATTCGTTGGTCCAGAGGAACCCGACATAATCGGTAGGTAACCTTTCATTGTTTCCTCTCAATTCCTTAAGAGTTCAATTGAATACTTTCTTTGAAATTCTGCGAATTAATTTCCCATGCTCAGTTGTATATCTAATCACTTTCATAATATTCCTATTGATTCACTTCATGCGTGGGCTCTTTGTTGATTGCTTAATCGTTGCTACTTCCAATGTTGTTTATTTTGGTTTTATACCATTGATATCCTCTGAATGATTATAATGTAGCAATTCGACTGCTTTGATGATTCGACTATTGAGAATGATAGTATTCTTTTCTTCATTGATGATTGATAGTCTATATTCATGGATTATGCCCTGTGTGAAGCAAGCTTCACCGGTGGGTGGTAATAGTAATGGGTCCCGGTGGGGACAAGTGCCCTGTGTGAGGACGCTCACCGGTGGGTGTATAAAGGCATGCGTGGTTTATTGATTATCCCATGATTGGGGAGTTAGAATCCTGAATATTAGACTTTGACTATTCATATTGACATGCTATTCAATTTCGATCAATGATCATGATTTAAGTATGGTAACTTCATGTTGATCCCTTCGTTTATTCAAATATCTATGATTATTCCTTTCATTTATCCCCTTAAGTTGTACCCGAGATTTTTATGGTTGCCTACTAGGCCTTAGGCTCACCCCTATTATTTCTGTATCCATTCGCAGGTCATACAGTTGGTGAAGGCAAGGGGATTACAGATCTTAACATAGAAGATTAGCTCCAAGGGAAATCATAGTAGGAGTTAATTTGTATTTACTTTTGTACTTCTAACTTATCGAACATGTATTAATGTGTAATGTAGTCATTATCATACTTATAATGTATTGTTGTTCCCTTTAGTTTTCTACTATTCTAGTATTCTATGGACTCTACTGTCAGCCTTGTGATTCTGGGTGTTGCATATATATCTCCGCTGCTTTATTTTCGCCCTTCAGTATTGTTGTATATTTATATATATTGGAGTGTACATAAAGATTGAGCAGGTCGATCCTTCTTATTACGGACGAATCATGCCTAATTTTTATGTGCCTCCAGGAGGGGCGTTACAGAGTGGTATCAGAGCACAGGTTGACACCTTAAGAGTCTTTCATAGAATACCAAGGGAATTTAGGATTAGATAGAGTCAATGTTGTACACCGGTAGATTAGAAGGAGGATCCGGAGGAGGAGGACCCAATGGAGGAGGACCCTGAGGAGGAGGATCCAGAGGAGGAGCCAGAGATGCAGATCATGGAGGAGTCTGTGGAGGCTGAACTCCATGAGGAGGGGCCCATTATTTGGGAGCTTGAGGTGGAGATGGAGTCTATGGAGGAGGTTCATAGACATGATGAATAAGAAGTATATCCCAGAGGGTATTGGGGATAAGTGGGCTATCAAATTTCAAGAGTTGCAGCAAAACAACATGACGGTACAGGAGTATGAGGCTAAATTTACTCAACTATCGAGGTTTGCTCCACATCTGATAGCTGAAGAATCTAATAAGGCTAAGAAATTTCGAAGGGGACTCAGGAGAAATATCAGAGGGAAACTAGTGGCTCTCAAAATCCGGAACTACACAGAACTGGTGGAGACTGCGTTTGAAATTGAGAAAGACCAGCTAGAGTATCAGGAGATCCGCAATAAGAAGCAGAGCTCGGCTAAACGCCCACGGACTGAAGGAGGCCCCGTAACTGACAAGTCAGCATCGAATCAGCCCGGGGGGTCAGCGACAATAAAATTTTCCTTTCATCGTGAACGAGCAAACCAGCCGAACCAATCAGCAGTCTGCCCTAGATGTGGCAAACAGCACTCCGGATATTGTAAACTTCACCGTGGATGTTATGAGTGTGAGCGACTTGGACATTTCAAGAGAGATTGTCCAACCTTGAGGAATCGACCGATAACAGAGCGAGCACCAGGAGAAAACCGCACTGGTCGAGCTAATGTCTCACAGCAATCAAACGCTCTGCAGCGGAAGGCTCAGTCTCAGCAGAGTGTGTAGCAGAACCAGAGGAACCAGGGAAGAGTTTTCGCTCTGACAAGGAAGGATGCACAAGCATCGCGATCTGTGATGGAAGGTACACTTCCCATATGTTCATTCACTGCTCATGCACTTCTTGACCCTGGATCTACACACTCTTTTGTATCACCTCACTTTGCTAGGAACTTTCCCAGTTCACCGACACTATTAAATAGTGAGTTAATTGTCTCCACACCTATGGGTGGTAGTCTCCTAGAATCATATGTTTATGAGAAATGTGGAGTTTTGGTGGATGATCATATCATGAATGCAGAGCTAATATACCTAGATATGTCAGATTTTGATGTTATCCTAGGAATGGATTGGTTAGCATGTCATCATGCTATCAGATTGTTTGAGAAAATTGATAGAATTTAAACCAAAAGGAGGTGAGAGTTTTATTTTCCAAGGGGAAGTAGAAGACCACTCACACACCTAATCTCATTTATGAAGGCCACCAAACTATTGAGGCGGTGGTTGTAGTGAATATTTAGCTTGTGTGATAAGTGACCAATTGAATGACAAGGAGCTATCGAGATACCTTGTAAGAGATTATGTGGATGTCTTTCCGTAAGATTTGCCGTGATTGCCTGCACCGGAGATAGAGTTTGCCATAGACTTGGTCCCAGGGACCACTCCTATATCTAAGGCCCCTTATAGATTGGCGCCAGCTGAGATGAAGGAATTGAAGGAGCAACATCAGGAGTTATTGGATAGAGGATTCATTAGACCCAGTGTGTCTCCATGGGGAGCACCGGTCTTATTTGTGAAAAAGAAAGATGAAAGTATGAGACTCTGCATAGATTACAGAGAGTTGAATAAATTGACAATTAAGAATAAGTACCCACTCCCAAGGATAGATGATCTATTTGATCAGCTCCAAGGAGCTCAATATTTTTCCAAGATTGATTTAAGGTCAGGGCACCATCAGTTAAAGATTAAACCCGAGGATGTATCGAAGACAGCATTCAGGACCCGCTATGGTCACTATGAATTTTTAGTGATGCCTTTTGGATTGACTAATGCGCCGGCCGCATTCATGGATTTGATGAACAGGATATTTCAACCATATTTAGATTAATTTGTGGTGGTTTTCATTGATGACACCTTGATCTATTCCAAGAGTTACCAAGAGCATGAAGAACATTTGAGGATTGTATTACAAGCTCTGAGAGAGCAACAGCTTTATGCAAAGTTCAAGAAGTGTGAATTCTGGCTAGAGAAGGTGATGTTTTTGGGCCATGTGATCACTAGAGATGGGATATCTGTGGATCTAGTGAAAATTGAGGCTATTGTGAACTGGCCACGTCCCACCCCAGTGACTAAGATTCGTAGCTTCTTGGGATTAGCGGGATATTATAGAAGATTTGTCAAAGGCTTTTCCCAATTTGCGGCCCCTTTGACTTATTTGACTCGTAAGAATGCCAAGTTTATTTAGAGTGAGAAATGCGAGGAGCATTTTCAGGAGTTGAAGAAATGGTTGGTAACCGCTCCTATCCTCACTATCCCTACGAGTTCAGATAAGTTTGTGATATATAGTGATGCATCTTCCAGAGGTCTAGGTTGTGTTCTGATGTAGAATGAGAAGGTAGTGGCTTATGCCTCCAGGCAATTGAGGCCCCATAAAAAGAACTACCCCACTCATGATTTGGAATTGGCTTCTGTGATTTTTGCCTTGAAGATATGGAGACACTATTTATATGGAGTATCATGTGATATTTATACAGATCACAAGAGCCTAAAATATATATTTACTCAGAAGGAGATTAACATGAGGCAAAGGAGATGGCTGGAGTTGCTAAAAACTTATGATGTGAACATCTTTTACCATCTAGGTAAAGCTAATGTAGTAGCAGATGCACTTAGTCGGAAGAATCATGTTGCACCAGCTTGTTTACTAACTAAACAAGCCGAGTTAAGTAAAGAGCTAGAGAGAATGGAGATTGAAATTAGAAAGTATTCTTCCGAAATGAAGATTTGTCAAATAAGCCTACAACCAACTCTGCTAGACCAAATCAAGGAGCGCCTGAAGGAAGACAAGGAGCTAAGTGAGATAAGGAAGAAGGTGGAACAAGGAAAATATTAAGACTTTCAAGTTTCGGATGGTGTTCTGAAGATGGGTAATCGCCTTTGCGTACCCACTGATGGGGAGCTCAAGGATCAGATAATGAGAGAAGCTCACCATACCTCATATTAGAGTTGATTAATAATTGATCTATTTGATAACTTTTAAATTTTCTAATCCTTAGTTAGTTTTATACTCAAGTTCACCTTTTATGATAACTCTAAATAAATTTCAGAAGAAATAATTTTCAAAGTAGTATACTTTACTTAAGTCTTAACTTAGACTTTTAATTAAAGTAATAAAATTATTGCATGCTTAGCTTAGAATTGAACATAATTTTTCAAGTTGTCTTGATCTAAATATTTTTCAGATACACACACACACACACACATATATATATATATATATATATATATATATATATATATATATATATATATATATATATATATATATATATATATTATAAAAGAAGAAGAAGAAAACTAACTTTATAAAAGAAGAGTGCAAAAATAGGCACCAATTAAAATTCTCTTAAAATCCAAGGTGGTTCTATCTTACTAAGCCTAAGTTGACCGAGTAATTAAGCACAAGGAGTATTTCCATGCTTATTGACCTAAGTCTAATTGGGTTGGAATTCATTGACCCAAAACTCGTTAAATAGTCACTTAGAAAGCCGATCAAGAAGAACAAAATCACCAAGGAATAAAGAGTAATATATATATATATATATATATATATATATATATATATATATATATATATGAGGAATATGGAGAAACTTAGTACCAAGTTCCTTAAAGGAACTTATGCTGAGGTGGACAACTGGTCCACACCTCAAGGGAGAAATAGAGAGGAGAGAGAAAGAGGAGAGAGAGATTTTTTAAAAGCTAGACTTGTGGACCAAATTTGTCCATCACTACCAAGTTCCTTTAAGGAACTTGGTACCAAGTTTTTCCATTTTTCTCATATATATATATATATATATATATATATATATATATATTACTAACAATGTTTATATATATATAGTTATATTTGTATATATGTTCTTGAAAAACAAATTGATTAAGAAACTTGAAAATTTTTAAAACAAAGAGTTAGCATGTTCTTTTCAAAACCTTTAATTTAAATTTCGAGTTAGACTTGGTTTTGTAAATCTATAATGAAAAAATTTTCTAAGAGATTTACCTTGGAGTTATATATAAAAATATTTTCTTGAGTATTAACTAGCTTCAATTAGAATGTTTAAATATATCATGTAAATTAATTATTCACAAACTTCTTTAAATTGGCAAGTTGACCTAATTTTGTGGGTATATTCACTGTAAATTATCACGAGACTACAACTCATCCATTAGGGTAACCTAGGGTTTAAAGGCTTGTTGTGTGGGCTAAATACAACCACATTCCTTCGAAAGTGAGTTAGGATTTTTCTTTCTTTCTCTTTCAATTTCTTTCTTTGCTAGAGGACTAGCAAAAGTTTAGGTGTGGGGTATTGATAATCACATTTTATTATACTTTTATACCTTCATTATCTATTTTGCTAGAATAAATATATCTACTAATAACATATTTTATCTTAATTACGTGTTAATGAAGATTCAAGAGTAAAAGCCCAAAAAGAACTCAAATATCTCATCTCTCAAAAAAGCCCAAGAAGCCCAAGCCCATACACACAAGAGGAAGCCGGACAGGGAATAGAAGGTGGAGTATCGATACCGTATCGATACCAAGTTTTCTGTTACGTTTTAAAGGCTGAAATTGATTAACTTGGGGATCAAGTTTAATCCAAGGGTTCATATTTTCTTTTTTTCTCTTTGATTGATCATGAAGATGAAGATGAGATGAAGATGAATATCAAGATGAAAGTTTGTATTCACCTTGAGGCTAGAACTCTCTTGGGATGTAAATTTTCTCTTTTGCTAATAAATTTTCTTTTGCTTTCTTTTCTTGTTTAAATAGCCAAGAGGCTAGAACCCTCTTGCCTTAGATTTATTTTCATGCTTGTAGAGTAGATTTATATTCATGTCTTTACTTTTTAGCTTTAAATTCTTGCATTTACTTTCTTGTCTTTACTTTCTCGCATTTATTTTGTAGCTTAGATTTTATTTTCTTATACTATTCACCTTGAGGCTAGAACCCTTTTGGGATTAGTTTTATTTTCTTTGTTTTCTTTGATTCACTTGAGATTAGAACCCTCTAGGGAATTGTTTTTATTTTATTTTCTCTCTTTGATTCACCTTGAGGCTAGAACTCTCTTGGAAATTATTTTTATTTTTATTTTCTTTGATTCACCTTGAGGCTAGAACCCTTTAGGAATTGCCCTTTCTAAGATGTGAAACTAATACTTGTGGAAACTCTAGAAATTGCTTAAAAATAAGTTTTATTTCTTTCATATTTTATATGTAAGATTATCTAGTGGATTCAATTCTCGATTCCTCATATCTTTAATTGAGTCCTCTATCTTTACTTTATTGATTTTCCTATTTATTCTTGATTTTCATTTGTTTATTTTATTTTCCTTCATTTTATTCATCATTCCTTCTCCTCTCTCAATCTTGTTTTGATTTTATTTGCACATATTCATAAACACTTTCATATCTCTCAACAACCACTTTTCTTTTATCACTCCCTAATTGTCGCACACACAACATAAGAACCGATTTTGATTAACTCTTAAAACACCTTCCTCGTGGGATCGATAACTTTTTTATACTATAACTTGATAGTTGTATACTTGCAACTTAGGTACCCATTTATTTACCTACCAAGTTTCACCCTGACCATTGTGAGTAGAGGCCGTGGTTTCTTTGAGAACCATGAGAGGTAATGGCGCACGGACGGGAGGACTTCGATGGTGTTAGTGGTGGTGCGCACGTCAAGGTTATGGATATGGCCATTTGAGAGGCTATGAAGGAGATGCGATTGTCGAGGAAGAGATGGAACCTAAAGGTGATGATGACCGATTTACTCTCCGGGCCACATCCCGTTAGAGGTGAAGAAGTTGATGATTACTATGGGGATTCGGCCTTGGATCCGAATTGAGATTAGGGCTATGATCAGAGGCAACCACTATGTGGAGATTACTGTGGTGGATTTTTTCATAGAGATTATTGTTATGTCATCAGAAAAACCTAAGTGCTAATCCTCCCTTAGGAGTCAACAAGTGTCCCAAATTATTTATACCTTATATCAACTCGACCCTTAGCAAGAAGGACCAAGTCCAGAGGCATCCTCACTCGAACTCACCATTTGAGTTGACCCTACCCCTCTTCACTCTGTAAGGTCGGTCGACAACTTTTGAATACCGGATGGCCGACTAAAAGGCGGTGCTCGGCTGCTCGGCGAGGTGAAAGGGATCCTTTGTTGGCCCACTCGAAGAGCCGAGTTGAGAGGCGGTTTGTCCTCAAACTCCTCACCGACGGTAGGTCACCATCACATTGAATGCTTGGTGAATCATCATTGCTCCAGCCTACAAAAGTCTCCATGACTCATCACCCTCCGTCAGCGACATGTTTCCTAGTCGCCATCACATTAAGCACATAGGTGACTCATCTCATCATGTAGCACCTGTAGAGTATTTGCTAACTCACCGTCTGCCTGGACTCGGCCAAAGTTATATGAATACCCCTCAGTTGGGTATAAATAGGCTCATCGCCTACTAACCAAGGGTATGCAATTTCGCATACTTAGAACTATATCAGCTCCACTCCTCCACTCAAGCCTACATCGACTTGATCATCGGAGGAATCACCGGAGAACTAAACTCCAGTCCTCTAACGTGTTGCGCTTTGTAGGACCCTCTTCCCACGGGGAACAACCACCAAAGGAGGTCAAGAGACCCCAACCTCTTCAAGATCGTCAAATCCCATTGTTGAGAACTTTGACATCAACAATTATCGTGATCGATTTTAGTATTGTCATGACGGATATAGTTATGGTTATGATTATAGTCGGGATGAATACGATAGGGTAATTATCGATGATCGTGGTGTTGATGACATACGATGATGGAAGGATCGTAGAAAGTCTAGATTTGATCATGACCGTGATACAAGATATGAGAAAGATTTTGGTGAGATGTCGTGGAGAGTCAATTTGAAAAATTAATGCTAAAAGTGATTATTCCAATTTGGTTGAGATAGCTATTGATCATGTCATTGAAGTTGACTTGTTAACCACTACAAACAATGATTTTGTTGGATACTTGTCGATGTGGGCGTTATGAAAGTATTGAATCGAAGGACACAAGGATGGAGGAGAAAGAAAAGGAAAATCGGAGAATGTGGAGTCTTTAAAAGAATTTCTAGTTGCTTCACTTACTAAGGGAAATAAATCCTTTATTAGCAGCAAGGCAAATGATTGTGATGTGGCTAATAGCGGACAAATTTCTTTCTCTATCGGCAAGTATGAGGATGATAGACTTTATACATGTCATCTACTATTGTGGAGGCCGCGCTTTGATCTTGGTATTTTCATCGGGCAAGGAGGACAAGTACTATCCTCGAAAAGATGATGATTGGCTTACGCTTGTGCTCTTGTGAAGTGAATTAGATTCAATAGTGAAGCCTAAGGGTAGCTTTTTCCTTGTTGTGTAGGGTTGGGCGTGAATAAACATCATCGTCTAAAATTGTTTGATAAGAAGATGCAAATGGTGTTCTAGTTAGGGAAAAAGAGATACTCGTGGATTGCCATTGCTATAGGACTGAAGGGTTGTGAGGTAAATGTATTCAAGTGGTTGTGCAAGGGAGGAGCTGAGTATTATGCTATTGTCACTGAGGCTATTGATCGATGTGATTTTAAGGGAAACTATGAGTATGTGGTGATGCCATTTGGGCTATGCAATGTGCCATCAATGTTTTAGGCGGCAATGAACAATATGTTGAAGCCTTTTCTAAGAAGATTAGTGCTAGTGTTCTTCGATGATATATTGGTGTCTTCAGCGACCATGGATGAGCACTTACATTATTTGGAGGAGGTGTTGTTGGTTTTGGATGAGCATAATTTCAATATTTAATTTATCAAAGTGAAACTTTGTGAAGGCAGAATTGAAATATTTGGGACATATTATTTCAGCTGAGAGAGTGAAATTAGATGAGCGGAGATTGCAACTATGATGAATTGGCCTTTACCTACGGATATGTCAGCTTTACGAGGGTTTTTATGGTTGACGGGATTCTATTGGAGGTTCATGGAGTGCCGTGGTCTGATTGCTAGACCATTGACTGACATGCTAGAAAAGGATAAGTTTCATGGACAGATTCATCACTGTAGGCTTTTAAAAATTTGAAGAGAGTGATGTCTCAGATTCCAGTGCTTGCTTGGCCAAATTTTTCAAAGGAGTTTGAGGTATATGCTGATGCTAGTGGTGAGCATATAGGAGAGTTTTTGGTGCAGAACAAGAGGCCGGTAGCTTATATGTCAAATGGGTTGGCACCGTAGAAGAGGGCCCAGAGTACTTATGCTCAAGAGATATTAGGAGTCATGCATGCTGTGAAGGTTTGGAGGCCATATTTGTTGGGTGAAAAATTCAAGATCAAGAAGGATCAACAGGCTTTGAAGCACTTATTGGAGCAAAAGATTATTTCTTCCGAACATAAAAAGTTTGTGGTGAAGTTTCTCATGTTTGAGTTTGACAGTATTTATTAGCCTAGAAAGGAGAATAGAATTGCTAATGTATTATCTCGGAAGGAGGGTAGTCCGATATTGTGGTTGGTGTGTAGCGAGGAGGAAGAGAGCTTGCATGCTATTAGTAGCGCTAATTGGAGAGTGTGGGATCATATTTGTCGGGCTGCGGAGTTGGATGAGCGAGCTTGAGATATTCATGATCGGATTGGGTGAGGAGACCCGGGGGTATAGAGATATAAGTTCTGAGATAGGCTACTTTTCTACAAAAGCTATGTATATGTTCTTGGAGTACCAGGCTTGAGGGATAGCATTCTATCTCATTTTTGTGATAGCAGAGAGGGAGGCCATTCAAGTTGGCTTTGGACTTATGTCAGAGTGAAGTATTTTTTCTATTGAGAAGGACTAAAAGTAGTGGTGATGGTGAAAGTAGCAGAGTGTGATATGTGATATGTGCTAGAAGGTAAAATATGATCAAAGGGCTGCAATGGTGTTGATGCAACCTTTGCCGATTCCAGAGAGGATTTGGGAGGACTTGACAAAGGACGAGGCTACATGGGAGGATTATGATGAGCTCAAGGAGAGATTTCCTAATCTTACACTTGAGGACAAGTGTAGTCTCGAAGGAGGGGAGAATGATATGATTCCAAAGCCATCGGTGCGTAAGAGTGATGATGCTCGCGTGGTGCATAATTATAAGAAGCTACATAATGAAGGAATTTGAGTCTTAATAGGATTTGATTTGATTAGAAATATAATTTATTTTAGGAAGTAAGGAATTGTTCAGGCAGTAGGGAATTGTTTAGGCAAATAGGATTTTTTAGGAAGTAAAGAATTATTTAGGAGTACGAATTTGTTTACAAATAGGGTTTATTTAGGAAGCCAAAACAGAGGCTATTTAAGGCCGGCTAGGTATTAGGGTTTTATTACATTTGTTTTGGTGATTGAAAACTTGAGAGAATTTTATCAATAAAATTAGGGTTTCTTATTTTTAGAATTCCAGATTCATTCTTGGGTGTTCTTGGGCTACGTAATTGCGTGATTCGTCGGTGATTATGTAGAGATTTTATACCGCTTGATTCATCGGTGGTGTAAAGTCAAGTTTAGGCTCTCATCATATTTTTCTCAATATGCATGACATCTAAGTTAAGCTGAATTTTAAGCTTTTGCCACTAAGGTAGTTGGAAGAATATATTGAATTTAGTTCATCCTCTGGATAAAATTTCGGCTTCATTCTCAATGTTTACTCTTTGCACCATTCTCTTACGTTTCAATATCTTTTTATTCTTTAAGGAATCTCTTACTCTAAGTAAGTCGTGCTTAGAATATCGATTTTTTTTTCTAAATCTTACTTTTAGAAACTCCTCAAGCAACTTTACAATCTCAACTCTGGCCAATTGACGTGGCTTCTTTCTTGTCTCAACTATGTTGTCAAACTTAGTAGGAAATTTTCTATATTTATGACTCAAGGACAACCGCATTCGATTAAACCAATAACAATTCTTTTGGCTATGCGATAATTGAAGGGCTTCGAATTCTGGACCACATACTGGATAAATATACTTGCCCTTCGTAGACCAACCGAACAGATTAGCATAAGCTGGAAAATCGTTAATTGTCCATACTAGAATAGAACGTAATCTAAACGACTCTTTAAGATGGGCATCATATATCAATACACCATCGACCACAAGCTGTTTGCTCACTCATCAATTAGTGGCTCTAAATAGGTATCAATATCATTACCGGTCGTTAACAAATATCAATAATGAGAGTATCATATACGGCTATTTTATACAAAGCGACAGAGGTAAATTTTATGGCATTAATACAACTGGCCACGTAGACCAACCCAAACTCATAACCCCGAATGGATTGAATCCATCGCTAGATAGGCCCAGTCTAACATTTCGGCAATCACTGGCAAAACGAGAATAAGTTTTATCAACATGCTTCCAAGCTAGAGCATCAGCAGGATGTCTCAATTTACCATCATCTACTTGATCTTCCTTGTGCCACCTCATGTTCTTAGCAAGTCTTTGTTCATATACAGTCATTGCAATCTAGGGACCAACAAAAAATGATGAAGCACCTTTGCTAGAATTGTTTCGGGTCTTTGAATTATAATTAACGCTAATTATAAATTCAAAGAATTACAAATGAAATAATAAAATTTGTATTTTTGGGTTTCTTTTCGTGTATCGATGGAGAGTCGATCTTGTACTCCGTTGACGGTCCTACTAAAGCATTGAGTCTTCTGCTGATTGAATATCCCTGAGGCTTTTTCAAAGATGTTGAAGTCTTCAAGTAGATAGCTATTCCGAGTTGCTAAATTGCCAAGTTTTTCCCCAGTGTCCCAAAATGAGCAATCTCCCTCCTCTTATAGGCTAAGAGAGAGAGAGAGAGGAAGAAGGCCATTAAATATGGATTTAGTGGCCATTAACTTAGGAGACAATGGGAGAAGTTTCGGAAAAAAGCTCTTGAAACGGTCAATGGCAGGTTTGCTAGTAATAGTTGGGGCTAAGCTCATCGAGTTAGCATAAGCGAAATTCATTCTACCGAATTTTGCCGTGTGGTGACCACTCCCCTTAGGGCATGAGTGGCATGGCCCACGGGTCTTTAAGTGAAGATCGCGTGAGACTTGGGTGAGCTATGGTTGGGGAGAGCCGTCATGGGCTTGTGTTTGAGCCCATATGAAGTGTTTAGCGATAGGCGAAGCTTCTTTGGACTTGGGTGAGCATTGGTCCAAGAGGGAGTATATTGTAACCATCTATAAGACTCCCGCCTTTAAGTTTTGAGATCCTATTGTTGACTTGTAATAGGGATCAAATTCTTTAGGTAATAGCTAGAGGTGTCTTGTTGAATATAGCTTGAGTTATCTTGCTTAGGTTGAAACTTATCTTCGTTCGATTACTTGGTCACCATAGGTATATTATTGAACGTAGCTTCTTTTGTCATGAATTCATCTTGGTCGGATGCTCAGTATCATTTGCATTCATCCAATTCTGTGTTTGGAATGAAACCTGCTTGTGCTTGACTTGAGCCAAAGCTTAAGGGAGCTTCTATCAAGCGATGTTCGTTTAGCCGCGAAGTTGGCAGAGTTTACCCAATTTAAAATGTTTGGGTGAAGTTTGCTACTTGGCGAGGGTCACCGAGGCTATTGTCTTTAGATCTGCTCCTTGATTTATGGCTAAGATCTCTCTTTGGGGTCAAATACTTAGCAAAATTTGCCGAACACCCTAAGATTTAGGCTATCTTTTAGCCTCTTTGTTAGGTCCAATCACTTCTTGTAAGAAGTGATTTTTGTTCTAGGAAGTTTGATTTGAAAAGCTTATAAATGGCCCCTTCATTCTCATTTTCTCCCATCTCATTTTCTCCATGTCTAAGTCTTCTCCAAACCGACCGGAGATGTTCTTTGATAGAGGAGCTGAGAGTAGTTGGCTCTAATAGGAGTTAGCTTAAGTGAAGGGCGATTCTATGAAGGAAATCCGTGTTCTCCGCCAGTTGGTGGATTTGCTTCAGGCCAAAAGGACTATGTTTGAGCAAACCCTTAAGAACAAGTTGGAAGCATGCCTCGAGGTGATCCGTGATAAGGACACATGGAGCTTCAAGTGTCATGCTCTACATAGAACCATTCGGAGGCTGAGATGACACTTAAAGAAGGACCCATAGAGTTCCATAAATGTAGACTCTGAAAGTGATTAGGTCTCGCAAGTGTGGACCTAAAACATAATTAGATGTTGTCCGGCTTTCTCAGACTTGACGTTAAATTTTTTCTGTGTGTCTAGGATTTGTTTCTCAATCTTTGTTCATTTTGGGGAGCAAGAGCTAACCTGTTTAGTGTAGCTTCTTTATGTTCCTCAACCATCATACAGTTTAGGGGAACAGAGCTATTCTTACTTTGTGTTTCTTCTCCTTGTTCCTTGACTGTTGTTGAGGTTGGAGGAATGAATGCTCACTACCCTTGTAATTTGAGAGTCAGAGATTTGCTTGTATGCAGCCTTTATGATCAATAAAAGAGTTATATTTTCTACCTTATTTCATGTGTTTGATCGGCTCTTGGTGTACTTCTTGCATTTGAGGTGAGGCTCACGCTTCATGTGTTGGCGAGAGTCATTGAACGAGATTCGCCAAGTGAAGTCCTTGTGTAAATTGGATGAAGTTCGCTTAATTCTCAGACTTAGGTGAAGTTCACTAAGTCAGTTGGCGAAATTCATTTTTGTGCCTAAATTTGAGGCGGAGATCACTCTTAGGCGTGGTCTAGGGTGAGATTTTTGGGCAAACTGATGGGGACTTAATGATGTCCTAGAGTTGCAAGTATAAAACCTTCAAGTTATAGTATAAAGAGTTATCGATCCCACGAGGAACGGGAAGTAGGAAGAGTTTGTTCAAGTTTTGGTTCTCAAATTATGCGCGACAATTAGGAGTTCATGTACATGGTGAAAGTGGTCATGAAAAGAGTAGAGAGTGGATTGTGGATTATGTACAAAATAAATGAAACGAGGAAGAAAATGTGTTGTGGAGAGATTGAGATTGTGAAGGTGACAAAGTGTAAATAAATCAAAATGGAAGTGAGAATGGAGAGATGGAGAAATGAAACCCATAAATCAAAATGGAAGTGAGAATGGAGAGATGGAGAAATGAAAACCAAGTATGTGCAAAATAAAAGAAAAATAAGATTGAGAGAGGAGAGAGTAAAGGAAAATCAAGATCAAGAAAACAAAATCAATAAAACAAAGATGGAGGATTCAATTAGAGATATGAAGGAATCTAGAATTGAATCCACTAGCTAATCTTACTTATAAGATATGAACCATTCTCTTTTATTATATTTCATTTTAGATTTATTAAGCATAGACTATCAAACCACTTAAGAAAAGCATAACCTATTAAATTATCACCTAAATGAAATCAATACTTATGAGGAGAATAACAACAAGATAGTAATCCTAGAATTCATAAGCATTATCTATCAAACCACTTAAGAAAAGCATAGACTATCAAATTCTTCTTCTATCGATTAGTTCTCTAGTTGATTAGCCTAAGCATGATCTTTTAAGCATAAGAGAGTGATTCACAAATATAAGAGAGAATTAGACTAGTTTCATGTAAAACTAGATCCCCACAAGAGGTTAGTTCCACATCTTTAAAAAAAGAAATCAAGAGAGGGAGGAGGAAAGAAAACTAAGTACAAAAAAGAAAAATAAGAGCAAAGAAATAAAGAAAAGAAAAGAAAATGAGAAGAAAAGAAATAAAGACAATCTAACTAATTGAAAGAAATTAAATCTATACTATAAATTAAAGACAAGACATGAAAGTAAATTGCATGAAAGTAAATCTAAACTACAAAGCATATAAATGAACAAGAAATGAAAAAGAAATGCAAAAGAAATAAAATAAAAACCTACAACTCCTGATCTTCATCTCGTCCTCCTTTTGGTCCTTAGATAAGAAGAAGAGAAAGGAAATTGAAGGGGTGAAAAATTTTATTTATTGTGTAACAAAATTATAATTTTTGGAAGGTCTTATCAATTAAGAGTAACCCTCCTCTCCAAATGGAGTTTTTATAAAATATTTCACACTCAAAATCCTCACAATCTACCCCTATTTATAGCCCAACGGAGTTGATGTGAACCATTAGATCAAACTTGGCCACCAAGGAAAAGAAATCAGCCCTTAATTCAAATCTGTTGCGAACCAACCGATCAGCCAATTGGTTGGTCGACCGGTTGATTTCCAACCGAATTTATCTTTTCTTTATATTTTCACACGATTTCTTCTTGGATCACTTTGGTATCTTGGGCCTTCATTTGTCTTTATATTTGGGCTTCAAAAATTAGTAGAAAATCAGAGGATTTGAGTCATTTGGGCTCTTATTCATTAATACTCCATTAACCTGCAAATTAATATAAAAACAATTATTAGCAATATCTTTATTCATGTAAAATAGATAATGAGGGTATAAAAATATAATTAAAATATGATTATTAAATACCCCCACACCTAAACTTTTGCTAGTCTTCTAGAAAAGAAAGAAAATGAAAGAAAATTCCTAACTCACTTTCGCAGGAATCACGGTTGTATTTAGCGCATACAACAAGCCTTTAAATCCCTGGGTTACCCCAGTGGATGAGTTATAGTCTCGTGAGGATTTACAGTGAATATACCCATAAAATTCAGTCAACTTGTCAATTTAAAGAAGTTAATGAAATAATTAATTCATTTGATATATTCAAACATTTCAATTGAAGTCTGTTAATACTCAAGAAAACGTTTTTATCATAACTCCAATGTAATTTTCTTAAGAAAATCCTTCCATTATAGTTATACAAAACCAAGTTTAACTGAAAAATTTAATTTAAAAGTTTTGAAAAGAACATGCTAACTCTTTGTTTTAAACAAACTTCAATTCTTTTAATCCATTTGATTCTTCAAGAACATATACAAATATAACTATATATATATAAACATGGTTAGTATGATATTTCTTTTTTTTTAAACTCTTTATTCCCTGGTGGTTTTGTTCTTTTTAATCGGGCATTCTAAGTGACCATTTAGCGAGTTTTGGGCCAATGAATCTCAACCCAATTGGGCTTAGGTCATTAAGCATAAAAATACTCATTGGGCTTAATTACTCAGTCAACCTAGGCTTAATAAAATAGAACCACCAATGATTTTAAGAGAAATTCATTTGGTGCCTATTTTTCAGACTCTTCTTTTGTTAAGTTAGTATAATATATATATGTGTATATGTATATATATTCTGAAAAATATTTGGATCAAGACAACTTGAAAAATTACTTTTAACTCTAAGTTAGGCATGCAAAAATTTCATTACTTTAATTAAAAATCTAAGTTAAAACTTAAGTAAAGTATACTACTTTTAACATCAATTCCTAAGAAATTTATTTGGAGTTATTATAAAAGATAAACTTGATATAAAACTAACTAAAGATTAGAAGACTTAAATTCTACCAAATAGATCAATTATTAATCAACTCTATGAAGTTGGCAAGTGACTATTTTTTATGAAAAGAAAAATGACATAAAAAGAAAAAATGGTAAGAAAAAGAGGAAAATGACTAAGATAAAGAGCAAAAATGACTAATTCCCACCCCCACACCTAAATTTTTGCATTGTCCTCAATGCAAATTCTATTATGCACAAAGTAAAATAGATAATAATTGAAGCACTTACATTTATTAGGTTAGCTTGAACAATGATAAAAATTCTCAAATACCTTCAAGATGAGGGGTGAAGCCAAAATTTATTCTCTTTGTTTTTTTTGAAATAAAGAACAACAAGAAACTCTCACATGAGAGAAGAATAAATTCTTTTATTATTATGAGACAAAAATAAAAATATAGAATAAAAGATGAAACATGAGAAGCTCACATTCTACATTAAATCCTACCTTATTGCTGAAAATTCTACCCGAAATTTAAAGAATTTTAAAATGATATAATCATGATGTGCTTAAATTCCAAAAATTTCAGGATTTTTAGTGATGTTTGCAGAATGAAAGGTAGGTATTAATGGTTGTATGCTTTTTGAACTTAGATTCGTTATTAACAAAAATTTTATCAAAAATAAAATCTTGTTGTTTTCTATTTTCCAAAAATCTAAGTTCATTGACAAAGGGTTCTTCAAATGTTGGCTTCAAGATGCATGTATTCAATATAATTTTTTCGTTCTGAAGGTCTTGATTATTAACCTGGTTGCCTGACTGTTGTGAATGGATTGCATTCACTTGATCTTGAAAAGTTAAACTTGACCCCGCGTTTCTTGGATTGGTCACGGGTTGACTTGGAAATGATCCTTTCTCTATCTCACTTATAGCGCTAGCTAGTTGACCAAGTTGGGTTTCTAATCTAGCTCTAGCTTGAGTGTTGGAGTTGAGAATTTATCCTGTTGATTGCATAAAGGAGTTCATCGTGTTAGATGTTTGAGTCAACAAGCTCATGGTCTGTGTAGAGGTTTTAATCAAGGCTTCCAAACCCCTTTCCAAAACATTAAGACGTTTCTCAGTATTTGAAAGAATATGATTTGTAGATTGATGATGAGGAAACTGATTTGGAATTGGCTGATTTGGTTGTGGAAAATTGGTTTGAGAACTGAAAGAAACTGCGTTGCCCCTAGGGAATTGTTGGTTTGAAGAGGGAGTGAAATTTTAATTCCCGGAGTAGTTTCCCTGGTTCCATGCAAAATTCAGATGATTTCTCCAACCTGGATTGTAGGTTGGAGAAAATAGATCATTCATCGGACGTTGGAATGCAGCGTTTACCTGTCCTAGTGGATGATTGTTTCCTAAGAGAGGACATTCCTCTAAAACATGAGATGGAGAAAGATAGTTGTGACAACCTGAGGCAGAAACTTAATTGATTTGAGCCGGAAATCGTTCTTTGATTTCTAAAGCTTCTAACCTACGCATGATTGTAGCTATCTTTGCTTCAGAGGCTATGTTTGTCTCTAAGGAAAGACCACTGGATTTGGGTTGGGGAGATGAATTGCATCATCACGTTGTTCTGTGATTTTCTCGATAAACTCTCTAAAATTTCCAAGCTTCATCGACATTTTTCTTCATGAAATCCCCTTGACACATTGATTCTAAGTAAGTTTTAAAGAATAATCCAATCCTTCATAGATAATTTGGCATAATCGCCATTTCTCTAGATCATGGTGAGGACATTGGATAAGAAGGTCTTTAAATTTATCAAAATACTTCGAGAATGGTTCTCCTGGAACAATTTTAAAATTTTAAATGCTGTTTCTAAGCTTAATCGTTTTATGGATAGGAAAGAATTTCTTGAGAAAAATGGTAACAAATTGACCCCAAGTTGAGATAGAATTTGTGGGTAAGCTATACAACCATTTATTGGCCTTGTCCTTAAGGGCAAAAGGAATAAATCGAAGTTTGATCGCATCCTCGGATAAGTCCCTCATCTTAATCATGTGACAAACTTCTTCAAATTCAGAGATGAAAATATAAGCATCTTTAGATTCTACTCCTAGGAATTTTGGAAGCATGTTTATGAAATGCGGTTGAAGTTCAAAATTAGTTCCATTGACATCGGAAGTTTAATGCAAGAAGGATTGCATTCCTAGTTGGATAACAAATATCTTGAAGAACATGTGGATTAGGATTAGTCATTTCTTCGAAAATTGGTTCAAAACGGATTAAACGATTGGTATTATTCCTAATCCAACCTTGCATACACCAAAACAAATTCTTTTTATAATTTTTTTTAAAGAAAAAAGTAAAAGTTAAGAAGATGATGAGAAAAAGAAAAAGGAAAACTAACTAAAAATAAATCAAGGCAATCACTTTTCAATCACCCTAACTTCTAGGGTTAAGCCTAAACTCCACTAGACCAGCTCCTAACCAAAAATTCCCTTAGTCAAAAGATCAAAGTTTACTCAGGTAATTAGCCAGGTTAGGATAGTACTAGAGGGAGATCAAAGATCAATTAAGTATCTCGTTCCTTACGGAGCGCTTTACGCAACCCCTAAACCTTGCCTTAGATAGCAATTAATCCAAATAAACTTGGACCGGTTCACTTAAGAAATTATTATTTCTTAATGAGCTTGAATCCTTAGGGACCAACGTCTAATCAGTTTTAAGAGGCCTGGGTATGTGTAGTGAGGAATTAGTGATTTTTGGGCTAAGGAAAGGGTGATGAAATCCCTCACCTTATCTTGATTAATGGGTTTTGCCCTTAAAAATATTTTCAAGTGAGTACCAAATCAAGATGCTCAAATCACTTTGGTGAATTCCTACTATTATATGAAATGCAACCTTAGAAATTAAAAGCAACTAAAAGGATGCCAAAGTAAAAATCTTTTTTAATTATGGTTAACAACAAACAATGTGAGAGAGGTGGAAATTATTTGAGTTTATTATCTTGTTAGTCAAAGTCCAAGTGGAGGATAGATTTTATTATGGTCAACAAGAAAGAATGTCTATATATATTTTTCTTTTTTATTAACCTAATTGTCTCTAGTTGTGATGAACTATCTAAAAGGTGGAATTGAGAATACTAGAACGAAGAGTTACCCATAAAAGCAATCCAAAGCCTCGTTGGAGGCAAATCGCAATCTCGAATCTTCAACTCTTAATCTTCAAACCCCAAGTTCCTTCAAAAAGAAAAACACATAAGTTAAAGAACTAAAATAGAAAAATTTCCTACTTAACAGTTTCGACAAGGCCCAAAAACTTAATGGGGACTTAGTGATGTACTAGAGTTGCAAGTATACAACCTTCAAGTTATAGTATAAAGAGTTATCAATCCCACGAGGAACGGGAAGTAGGAAGAGTTTGTTCAAG
Organism: Asparagus setaceus; assembly: GCA_012295165.1. Lineage (NCBI taxonomy): Eukaryota > Viridiplantae > Streptophyta > Magnoliopsida > Asparagales > Asparagaceae > Asparagus > Asparagus setaceus. The sequence goes on along the minus strand of CM022702.1, from coordinate 44,359,344 downwards.
TTTTGGTTCTCAAATTATGCGTGACAATTAGGAGTTCATGTACATGGTGAAAGTGGTCATGAAAAGAGTAGAGAGTGGATTGTGGATTATGTGCAAAATAAATGAAACAAGGAAGAAAATGTGTGGTGGGAGATTGAGATTGTGAAGGTGACAAAGTGTAAATAAATCAAAATGGAAGTGAGAATGGAGAGATGGAGAAATGAAAACCAAGTATGTGCAAAAAAATAGAAAACAAGATTGAGAGAGAGAGGGAGAGTAAAGGAAAATCAAGATCAAGAAAATAAAATCAATAAAGCAAAAGATGGAGGATTCAATTAGAGATATGAAGGAATCTAGAATTGAATCCACTAGCTAATCTTACTTATAGATATGAACAATTCTCTTTTATCACATTTTATTTTAGATTTATTAAGTATAGACTATCAAACCATTTAAGGAAAGCATAACCTATTAAATTATCACCTAAATGAAATCAATACTCATGAGGAGAATAACAACAAGATAGTAATCCTAAAATTCATAAGCATAACCTATCAAACCACTTAAGAAAAGTATAGACTATCAAATTCTTCTTCTATCGATTTGTTCTCTAGTTGATTAGCCTAAGCATGATCTTTTTAAGCATAAGAGAGTGATTCACAAATATAAGAGAGAACTAGACTAGTTTCATGCAAAACTAGATCCACACAAGAGGTTAGTTCCACATCTTTGAAAAATAAAAAAAAATCAAGAGAGGAGGGAAAAAACTACGACACAAAAAAGGAAAATAAGAGCAAAGAAATAAAAGAAAAGAAAAGAAAATGAGAAGAAAAGAAATAAAGACAATCTAACTAATTGCAAGGAATTAAATCTATACTACAAATTAAAGACAAGACATGAAAGTAAATTGCATGAAAGTAAATCTAAACTACAAAGCATATAAATGAGCAAGAAATGAAAAAGAAATAAAATGGAAACCTACAACTCAGAATCTTCATCTCATCCTCCTTTTGGTCCTTGGATAAGAAGAAGAAAGGGGTGAAAAAAATTTATTTATTGTGTAACAAAAGCTATAATTTTTGAAAGGTCTTCTCAATTAAGAGTAACCCTCCTCTCCAAATAGAGTTTTACAAAATATTTCACACTCAAAACCCTCACAATCTACCCTATTTATAGCCAGCGCAATTGATGTGAAGGTTGGATCAAACTTGGCCACCAAGAAAATCAGCCCTTAATTCAAATCATTTGAACCAACCGATCGGTCCAATCGGTTATTGTAGGTGAATGGGATTGGTCGAGGTGGGTTTCAACCGAATTTATCTTTTCTTCATATTTTCACACGATTTCTTCTTGGATCACTTTGGTATCTTGGGCCTTCATTTGTCTTCATATTTGGGCTTTAAAATTAGTAGAAAATTAGAGGATTTGAGTCATTTGGGCTCTTATTCATTAATACTCCATTAACTTGCAAATTAAGATAAAAATGATTATTAGCAATATCTTTATTCATGTAAAATAGGTAATGAGGGTATAAAAATATAATTAAAATGTGATTATCAGCGAGATTCTTGAGCGAAGATCAGGGCAAGATATATCAGGCCTTGCTCACGGCTTATAAATAGACTATTCATCTTCTTTTTCTTCACTTTGCTTCCAAAACCCTAAACCTCTTGAAACCTTTAGAGTTCTTTAATTCCTAACTTTTTTTCTTCACAGTGGCTCCCCATCGTCAACTCGTCAAGGGCGAACTTCGCTGTTGTTTAGGTGAACTTCACCTAGACATGTAACACTTAGCCAAATTTTTAGCTTAGTCATGGGCGAACTTGGCTCTTTAGCGAACTTTGCCCTTTAGTGAACTTTGCCCTAAACAAGTCTAGTGAGTTCCGCTTATGGGCTCAACACTTTGTTGATTTTAGAATCTAGCTTTCTAACTCATTTTCTCTTCTCTATCTTGATTCTCTTGTCGGATATGCACGTTGCGCGGGCATAATCACTTTAGACACAACGGCTCAAGATCCATTGACATTGCTCATTTTTAGAGGCAATATTCCACTATTCTTTGAGGAGAGCTTAGAGCGGAAAACACAATGTCGGGGTAAATCCACTACTTTGAAGGAACTTATCACGATGCTAAATTCTCTATCCCAAAGGAGGATCAATGGAAGAGCACCAATTCTGATTGACAGCGGTAATCTCCTCCTAACTTGGAGAAGGAGTGGTTGTATTACGCTCAAGGGGACTAAGCTTCTACTTGCTGCGATAGAGCAACATGTGTGGTTCATGTTTCTACAACATCTTGTCATTCCCCGTTCAATGCCATTCTCCATCATAAAAAAGCAAGGCAGTGTGATGGTAGGTGACTTGAAATTTGAGGGAGGCTTCTACAAGGAGGGGCGCTCCGGCCTTAGCATTGTCGACCTCCATCTAGGCTCCGTCAAAGAGGATGCTCTAGCTATCAAGGTTCTAGTAGCCCCAAGTGTGTTTAGCAATCAATTTGCTGAACTCAATGGACAGTATCTGGAGGAAGATGCTAGGTTCCCTAGGTGGGTTAGATCGACTGATTCAAAGTGGTGGGCTCGACTGGTCAATTTTGCCCTTACCACGTTTGGGGACAGACTAACGGAGTTGGGGATCTACTCGAAATAAGAGAGCTTCTAAATATGGCGAGAGTTGTGCACGGTATTATCTGACATCCTTGAGTTATATAATATTGATAGCAACACTTTCTTCACTCTGGCAGGAGAGATTGGGATTACCTTGCATGAGATGTTCGAAGTATCTTAGCTACTGATGGGAGAGCGACCATACGAAGAGTTCTTTCCCACAAACGGAGAGTTGGAGAGTAGGGCACATTATGCTCATGTTGGTGAGACATTTCGAGAGTTGGTTTGCCACTTCCACATCTGCCACCGAGCGGTTGCTAATGTCGCTCATGGCCTCCATGTTGCTTACTCTAGGAAGAATATCTGGCGTCGGTCTCAACAAGGCTGGTCAAAGGTGAAACCAAGGATGTCAAACTGCCATGCACCCACCACAGTGCAATAACATGTTTCACTAATCACGTAATATCCTCTAGTGGAGTCAAAAGAAGTGTAGGTACAAAACAGGCAAAATAAAGAAAGTAAATACAATACACATGATGAAGAAAGATATCTCATAAATGAAATCATGTCTTAACTTATTAAACTGAGATATAATAGATCTCTAAAAGAAATGTTAAATATCTCGATATGAGTCAACTGGAAATGTAACTAAGGCTTACTAACTTTACAATATGAAAACAAAACTCTCTAATGTCGAATGAAAATACAAAACTACAATTGGAGCCTCAAATGGTAAAATCACGTGACGGCGACTATGCTAGAACTCCGTCATCCTGCGTCTCTCCGAAACGTTGAGTTGCCTGAAAGAGAAAATTTAAAATAAAAAGAACAACAACTAGAGCGTCAGAACGCTATAGCAAGATCACCTCCATCCGCCCTAGGGGAAGGGCTGCTAGATGAAGTGGAGGCTCTATCTATTAAGCATAGTCTACCTAAATCATTTTCCCCGTATCTAATGGAATTAATTTTTAGGCACCTACAAATCGAGACGTAGTACGTCGAGCGAAATAATCCAAATAAGAAAACCCTCATGTATATACCATATAACCCGAATTGTAAACATCTAAATATTAATACCGAACTAACAATAAATAATCTAAATGAATCAACAATTAGAAATACACAACACGAGGAAGTGCGTCGGCGAAATAATCAAACAAGGAAACCCTCATGTATATACCATATGTCTCAAATTGTGAATAAATCAATGATCCCAACCTAAGAAAATAAATAAAAGAGCAATAGAAGAGAATAAAGACATCAACATATCGTATTCATAATATCTCCCACTATCACTAGGAAGATAGAATGAATATCATTATAAATCGGTGTACTTTCAAATATAAAGTACCCTCGTATATGTTTTTTAGCGAGTCAAAATATAAGCGCATCCGCCAATGACTCGAGCTATCAATTAACTATCTCAATATAATCCTCGTGCAAGATTCATTTACATAGCATTATCATGCTGAGACTACCTTGTAGGTATCCTAAATAGTGTACACGGCTCATTAGTCTCATCGTGATCCCGTGCATAATATGAGTGCGGGCGGCCTACCATATAGGTATCCAAATAGGCGGCTCACAAACCTCATCGCGCACCCTCGTCTGGACGGTGCTAGCATCCAAATCGACTCAATGGACTGTATATATGGAATATCGGCACTACCCGTAATCTTGAAGAGCCTATCAACGATATCCATCTGTATAAAGCGTGTATATCACGGAATATCGACGCTACTCCATGTAGTCTTGAGTTGTGCCCATCAACAATATCCAACGTGTATAAATAACTCCAACTCAAGTGTAATCAACTCAACACTTGTTAAATTCCCTTTGGGATACTCATATGTGTACTACGACACTATTCGGTGTACTGCGTGTGTATGCTACTACACTATTCGTGAATTTCGAGTGAGGAAGTGCGCTCAAACCGCAAACATATCTCCAACAGATGCAAAATAAAATTTAGGCAACAGCCTTGGTAGTCGACTATTATGAATATTATTAGACTACTCTCATACACTACGGTTTACTTATACTCAAGCGGGCATGAGTAAGCTACTAAGCTTAGTAGTCGACAACTCTATCAAGACACATTCTTTCGTGCACAAGCGTGCTTATATCAATTGTACATATCATAATGTTAAAGCGAGATTTTATACTTGGCATATGCATGAATTATCTGAATCATCAAACTAAATTATTATATCTTCCAAATTAGGGTTTAACATCCTAATTAAATAATTTCTTCAATTATCTCATATGTAAACTAAGTGATTATTAACACATGATAAAACTACTCATGAACAGAGGTAAAATTTATTAAACATGTTTATCTTACTTAGGTATCACAAACCTAGAGTTTAAGCATGATTAATTAACATGAAAACTCAAAGAAACCTTCACGTAATAAATCAATTATTTCATATCATCATATCTGGTTTGGAACATATTATTAGTAAATTAAGCATATCTTTCTCTAGACAAACTCTTTTAAGAATAGTTTTTCACTTTTGGAGACCAGATTCACATAGAAATCGTTTGGCACTGGTTTGGTTTAGTTTGGAGTTTATTTGTTATCTCAAATTACCGGTTAAAAGTTACACCGTCGCGGCAGTTTACTCAGGACATATCATTAGTAAATTGAGTATATCTTTCTCTATACAAACTATTTTTTAGATTTTCTTACTGTTCTAGAAACTAGATTCACATATCTTTCATTTGATACTATTTTATTTTAATTTGGAGCTTATTCTCTCTCAAAATTTCGTTAAATATTATATATGTGCAGCAGTTTTCTTGAGAAAAATATATCACAAGATTAGTGTAGAAGAAGAGCTCCAATTTCAAATAACTAGGGTTTTCAAAGGTAGATCTTAGTTTACCAATTTAAAATAAAATTTTTATTAATCCTAATCATCATGATCATTTTTCTCATAAGCGATAAGAAAAACATGTAGATCTAACATTTGTTCACAATCTAACATTAAAAATCTATTCTTTTAACCCTCCAAGTTAAGATTTAGACATATAAATATAAATTAAACATCTAAACTACTTATTTAACTATGGAGATGGATTTGGATGCAAGTGATCTTGCCTTATCATGTGTGCAATGTAATACTCACGTTTTTTTCACCGATTCTGCTTAATTTTTCCCCATTTTTCTTCCAATCCTGCCTAACTCCCCTCCATTTTTCTCCTCATCTGCCTAATTTCATCAACCATTTAGCCCTATATAAACCCCCTCTCCTCTCGTGGAAATCACACAAAACTAAAAAGAAAAAAAATCACAAAAAAAAAAGAAAGAAGAAGGAAAGGAGAGCTCTGTTCTTCAAGCAAGGTAATTATCTGATTTTTCTTAGATAGTGATAATCCGATTTATGGATGCTTTAAAACATACCTTACCATCAGCCGTGAGGGATCTCGTCGTTGACCTCTGGCCAGTAAGCCCACCTCAAGGGGTCAATCATAGAGGATCGGCGAGGAAAGGAGAAAAGAAAAAAAGAGAAGAAGAGAGCGGAAGAAGAAGATTGAGGAGAGAAAAAAATAAAATAAAATTTTCTTTGGGACCCTAAAGTTTATTAGTTTGTATTTAGGTCCAAAAGATAA
>CM022702.1:44204003-44353047 GCA_012295165.1 Asparagus setaceus | reverse complement strand
GGAAGAATCATGTTGCACCGGCTTGTTTACTAACTAAACAAGCCGAGTTAAGTAAAGAGCTAGAGAGAATGGAGATTGAAATTAGAAAGTATTCTTCCGAAATGAAGATTTGTCAAATAAGCCTACAACCAACTCTGCTAGACCAAATCAAGGAGCGCCTGAAGGAAGACAAGGAGCTAAGTGAGATAAGGAAGAAGGTGGAACAAGGAAAATATTAAGACTTTCAAGTTTCGGATGGTGTTCTGAAGATGGGTAATCGCCTTTGCGTACCCACTGATGGGGAGCTCAAGGATCAGATAATGAGAGAAGCTCACCATACCTCATATTAGAGTTGATTAATAATTGATCTATTTGATAACTTTTAAATTTTCTAATCCTTAGTTAGTTTTATACTCAAGTTCACCTTTTATGATAACTCTAAATAAATTTCAGAAGAAATAATTTTCAAAGTAGTATACTTTACTTAAGTCTTAACTTAGACTTTTAATTAAAGTAATAAAATTATTGCATGCTTAGCTTAGAATTGAACATAATTTTTCAAGTTGTCTTGATCTAAATATTTTCGGGATACACACACACACACACACACACACACATATATATATATATATATATATATATATATATATATATATATATATATATATATATATATAAATATATTATAAAAGAAGAAGAAGAAGAAAACTAACTTTATAAAAGAAGAGTGCAAAAATAGGCACCAATTAAAATTCTCTTAAAATCCAAGGTGGTTCTATCTTACTAAGCCTAAGTTGACCGAGTAATTAAGCACAAGGAGTATTTCCATGCTTATTGACCTAAGTCTAATTGGGTTGGAATTCATTGACCCAAAACTCGTTAAATAGTCACTTAGAAAGCCCGATCAAGAAGAACAAAATCACCAAGGAATAAAGAGTAATATATATATATATATATATATATATATATATATATATATATATATATATATATAGGAATATGGAGAAACTTAGTACCAAGTTCCTTAAAGGAATCCTATGCTGAGGTAATGTCCCGTCCACACCTCAAGGGAGAAATAGAGAGGAGAGAAAGAGGAGAGAGAGATTTTTTAAAAGCTAGACTTGTGGACCAAATTTGTCCACATCACTACCAAGTTCCTTTAGGAACTTGGTACCAATTTTTCCATTTTTATCATATATATATATATATATATATATATATATATATATATATATATATATATATATATATATATATATATATATATATATATATATATTACTAACAATGTTTATATATATATAGTTATATTTGTATATATGTTCTTGAAAAACAAATTGATTAAGAAACTTGAAAATTTTTAAAACAAAGAGTTAGCATGTTCTTTTCAAAACCTTTAATTTAAATTTCTGAGTTAGACTTGGTTTTGTAAATCTATAATGAAAAGATTTTCTAAGAGATTTACCTTGGAGTTATATATAAAAATATTTTCTTGAGTATTAACTAGCTTCAATTAGAATGTTTAAATATATCATGTAAATTAATTATTCACAAACTTCTTTAAATTGGCAAGTTGACCGAATTTTGTGGGTATATTCACTGTAAATTATCACGAGACTACAACTCATCCATTAGGGTAACCTAGGGGTTTAAAGGCTTGTTGTGTGGGCTAAATACAACCGCGATTCCTTCGAAAGTGAGTTAGGATTTTTTTCTTTCTTTCTCTTTCAATTTCTTTCTTTGCTAGAGGACTAGCAAAAGTTTAGGTGTGGGGGTATTGATAATCACATTTTATTATACTTTTATACCTTCATTATCTATTTTGCTAGAATAAATATATCTACTAATAACATATTTTATCTTAATTACAGGTTAATGAAGATTCAAGAGTAAAAGCCCAAAAAGAACTCAAATATCTCATCTCTCAAAAAAGCCCAAGAAGCCCAAGCCCATACACACAAGAGGAAGCCGGACAGGGAATAGAAGGTGGAGTATCGATACCGTATCGATACCAAGTTTTCTGTTACGTTTTAAAGGCTGAAATTGATTAACTTGGGGATCAAGTTTAATCCAAGGGTTCATATTTTCTTTTCTTCTCTTTGATTGATCATGAAGATGAAGATGAAGATCAAGATGAAAATTTTCTCTTTTGCTAATAAATTTTCTTTTGCTTTCTTTTCTTGTTTAAATAGCCAAGAGGCTAGAACCCTCTTGCCTTAGATTTTATTTTCATGCTTGTAGAGTAGATTTATATTCATGTCTTTACTTTTTAGCTTTAAATTCTTGCATTTACTTTCTTGTCTTTACTTTCTCATTTATTTTGTAGCTTAGATTTTATTTTCTTACACTATTCACCTTGAGGCTAGAACCCTTTTGGGATTAGTTTTATTTTCTTTGTTTTCTTTGATTCACTTGAGATTAGAACCCTCTAGGGAATTGTTTTTATTTATTTTCTCTCTCTTTGATTCACCTTGAGGCTAGAACTCTCTTGGAAATTATTTTTATTTTATTTTCTTTGATTCACCTTGAGGCTAGAACCCTTTAGGAATTGCCCTTTTCTAAGATGTGAAACTAATACTTATGGGAACTCTAGAAATTGCTTGAAAATAAGTTTTATTTCTTTCATATTTTATATGTAAGATTATCTAGTGGATTCAATTCTCGATTCCTCATATCTTTAATTGAATCCTCTATCTTTACTTTATTGATTTTCCTATTTATTCTTGATTTTCATTTGTTTATTTTATTTTCCTTCATTTTATTCATCATTCCTTCTCCTCTCTCAATCTTGTTTTGATTTTATTTGCACATATTCATAAACACTTTCATATCTCTCAACAACCACTTTTCTTTTATCACTCCCTAATTGTCGCACACACAACATAAGAACCGATTTTGATTAACTCTTAAAACACCTTCCTCGTGGGATCGATAACTTTTTATACTATAACTTGATAGTTGTATACTTACAACTTAGGTACCCATTTATTTACCTACCAAGTTTCAGCCACGTGCCATTGCAGTGTAGCGTAGGGCCGTGGTTTGTCGCACCATGAGAGGTAATGGCGACGGACGGAGGACTTCGATGGTGTTAGTGGTGGTGCGGCACGTCAAGGTTATGGATATGGCCATTTGAGAGGCTATGAAGGAGATGCGATTGTCGAGGAAGAGATGGAACCTAAAGGTGATGATGACCGATTTACTCTCCAGGGGCCACATCCTGTTAGAGGTGAAGAAGTTGATGATTACTATGGGGATTCGGCCTTGGATCCGAATTGAGATTAGGGCTATGATCAGAGGCAACCACTATGTGGAGATGCGTGGTGGATTTTTTCATAGAGATTATTGTTATGTCATCAGAAAAACCTAAGTGCTAATCCTCCCTTAGGAGTCAACAAGTGTCCCAAATTATTTATACCTTATATCAACTCGACCCTTAGCAAGAAGGACCAAGTCCAGAGGCATCCTCACTCGAACTCACCATTTGAGTTGACCCTACCCCTCTTCACTCTGTAAGGTCGGTCGACAACTTTTGAATACCGGATGGCCGACTAAAAAGGCAGTACTTATCGGCCTGCTCGTGAAACCGAGGTGAAAGGGATCCTTTGTTGGCCCACTCGAAGAGCCGAGTTGAGAGGCGGTTTGTCCTCAAACTCCTCACCGACAGCCGGTCACCATCACATTGAATGCTTGGTCGGAATCATCATTGCTCCAGCTACAAAAGTCTCCATGACTCATCACCCTCCGTCGTGACATGTTTCCTAGTCGCCATCACATTAAGCACATAGGTGACTCATCTCATCTGTAGCCAACACACAGAGTATTTGCTAACTCACCGTCACTCGACTCTACCAAAGTTATATGAATACCCCCTCAGTTGGGTATAAATAGGCTCATCGCCTACTAACCAAGGGTATGCAATTTCGGCATACTTAGAACTATATCAGCTCCACTCCTCCACTCAAGCCTATTACTGACTTGATCATCGGAGGAATCACCGGAGAACTAAACTCCAGTCCTCTAACGTGTTGCAGTTTTGTAGGACCCTCTTCCTACTGGGGGAACAGCCACCAAAGGAGGTCAAGAGACCCCAACCTCTTCAAGATCAGCGTCAAATCCCATTGTTGAGAACTTTGACATCAACAATTATCGTGATCGATTTTAGTATTGTCATGACGGATATAGTTATGGTTATGATTATAGTCAGGATGAATACGATAGGGGTAATTATCAGTATGATCAGGGTGTTGATGACATACGATGATGGAAGGATCGTAGAAAGTCTAGATTTGATCATGACCGTGATACAAGATATGAGAAATATTTTGGTGAGATGTCTGTGGAGAGTCAATTTGAAAAATTAATGCTAAAAAGTGATTATTCCAATTTGGTTGAGATAGCTATTGATCATGTCATTGAAGTTGACTTGTTAACCACTACAAACAATGATTTTGTTGGATACTTGTCAGATGTGGGTAGTTATGAAAGTATTGAATCGAAGGACACAAGGATGGAGGAGAAAGAAAAGGAAAATCTGGAGAATGTGGAGTCTTTAAAAGAATTTCTAGTTGCTTCACTTACTAAGGGAAATAAATCCTTTATTAGCAGCAAGGCAAATGATTGTGATGTGGCTAATAGCAGACAAATTTCTTTCTCTATCGGCAAGTATGAGGATGATAGACTTTATACATGTCATCTACTATTGTGGAGGCCGTGGCAGTTTGATCTTGGTATTTTTCATCAGGGCAAGGAGGACAAGTACTATCCTCGAAAAGATGATGATTGGCTTACGCTTGTGCTCTTGTGAAGTGAATTAGATTCAATAGTGAAGCCTAAGGGTAGCTTTTTCCTTGTTGTGTAGGGTTCAGACGTGAATAAACATCATCGTCTAAAATTGTTTGATAAGAAGATGCAAATGGTGTTCTAGTTAGGGAAAAGAGATACTCGTGGATTGCCATTGCTATAGGACTGAAGGGTTGTGAGGTAAATGTATTCAAGTGGTTGTGCAAGGGAGGAGCTGAGTATTATGCTATTGTCACTGAGGCTATTGATCGATGTGATTTTAAGGGAAACTATGAGTATGTGGTGATGCCATTTGGGCTATGCAATGTGCCATCAACGTTTTAGGCGGCAATGAACAATATGTTGAAGCCTTTTCTAAGAAGATTAGTGCTAGTGTTCTTCGATGATATATTGGTGTCTTCAGCGACCATGGATGAGCACTTACATTATTTGGAGGAGGTGTTGTTGGTTTTGGATGAGCATAATTTCAATATTTAATTTATCAAAGTGAAACTTTGTGAAGGCAGAATTGAAATATTTGGGACATTTTATTTCAGCTGAGAGAGTGAAATTAGATGAGCGGAGATTGCAACTATGATGAATTGGCCTTTACCTACGGATATGTCGACTTCTGAGGGTTTTATGGTTGTGGGATTCTATTGGAGGTTCATGGAGTCCGTGGTCCGATTGCTAGACCATTGGTGACATGCTAGAAAAGGATAAGTTTCATGGACGATTCATCATCGTAGGCTTTTAAAATTTGAAGAGTGATGTCTCAGACTCCAGTGCTTGCTTGGCCAAATTTTTCAAAGGAGTTTGAGGTATATGCTGATGCTAGTGGTGAGCATATAGGAGAGTTTTTGGTGCAGAACAAGAGGCCGGTAGCTTATATGTCAAATGGGTTGGCACCGTAGAAGAGGGCCCAGAGTACTTATGCTCAAGAGATATTAGGAGTCATGCATGCTGTGAAGGTTTGGAGGCCATATTTGTTGGGTGAAAAATTCAAGATCAAGAAGGATCAACAGGCTTTGAAGCACTTATTGGAGCAAAAGATTATTTCTTCCGAACATAAAAAGTTTGTGGTGAAGTTTCTCATGTTTGAGTTTGACAGTATTTATTAGCCTAGAAAGGAGAATAGAATTGCTAATGTATTATCTCGGAAGGAGGGTAGTCCGATATTGTGGTTGGTGTGTAGCGAGGAGGAAGAGAGCTTGCATGCTATTAGTAGCGCTAATTGGAGAGTGTGGGATCATATTTGTCAGGCTGCGGAGTTGGATGAGCGAGCTTGAGATATTCATGATCGGATTGGGTGAGGAGACCCGGGGGTATAGAGATATAAGTTCTGAGATAGGCTACTTTTCTACAAAAGCTATGTATATGTTCTTGGAGTACCAGGCTTGAGGGATAGCATTCTATCTCATTTTTGTGATAGCAGAGAGGGAGGCCATTCAAGTTGGCTTTGGACTTATGTCAGAGTGAAGCATTTTTTCTATTGAGAAGGACTAAAAGTAGTGGTGATGGTGAAAGTAGCAGAGTGTGATATGTGATATGTGCTAGAAGGTAAAATATGATCAAAGGGCTGCAATGGTGTTGATGCAACCTTTGCTGATTCCAGAGAGGATTTGGGAGGACTTGACAAAGGACGAGGCTACATGGGAGGATTATGATGAGCTCAAGGAGAGATTTCCTAATCTTACACTTGAGGACAAGTGTAGTCTCGAAGGAGGGGAGAATGATATGATTCCAAAGCCATCGGTGCGTAAGAGTGATGATGCTCGCGTGGTGCATAATTATAAGAAGCTACATAATGAAGGAATTTGAGTCTTAATAGGATTTGATTTGATTAGAAATATAATTTATTTTAGGAAGTAAGGAATTGTTCAGGCAGTAGGGAATTGTTTAGGCAAATAGGATTTTTAGGAAGTAAAGAATTATTTAGAATGCAATTTGTTTACAAATAGGGTTTATTTAGGAAGCCAAAGCAGAGGCTATTTAAGGTAGGCTAGGTATTAGGGTTTTATTACATTTGTTTTGGTGATTGAAAACTTGAGAGAATTTTATCAATAAAATTAGGGTTTCTTATTTTTAGAATTCGATTCATTCTTGGGTGTTCTTGGGCTCGTAATTCGTGATTAAATGGGTGATTATGTAGAGATTTTATACCGCTTGATTCATCGGTGGTGTAAAGTCAAGTTTAGGCTCTCATCATATTTTTCTCAATATGCATGACATCTAAGTTAAGCTGAATTTTAAGCTTTTGCCACTAAGGTAGTTGGAAGAATATATTGAATTTAGTTCATCCTCTGGATAAAATTTCGGCTTCATTCTCAATGTTTACTCTTTGCACCATTCTCTTACGTTTCAATATCTTTTTATTCTTTAAGGAATCTCTTACTCTAAGTAAGTCGTGCTTAGAATATCGATTTTTTTTTCTAAATCTTACTTTTAGAAACTCCTCAAGCAACTTTACAATCTCAACTCTGGCCAATTGACGTGGCTTCTTTCTTGTCTCAACTATGTTGTCAAACTTAGTAGGAAATTTTCTATATTTATGACTCAAGGACAACCGCATTCGATTAAACCAATAACAATTCTTTTGGCTATGCGATAATTGAAGGGCTTCGAATTCTGGACCACATACTGGATAAATATACTTGCCCTTCGTAGACCAACCGAACAGATTAGCATAAGCTGGAAAATCGTTAATTGTCCATACTAGAATAGAACGTAATCTAAACGACTCTTTAAGATGGGCATCATATATCAATACACCATCTGACCACAACTGTTTCAGCTCATCAATTAGTGGCTCTAAATAGGTATCAATATCATTACCCGGTGCGTGCTTAACAAATATCAATAATGAGAGTATCATATACGGCTATTTTATACAAAGCGACAGAGGTAAATTTTATGGCATTAATACAACTGGCCACGTAGACCAACCCAAACTCATAACCCCGAATGGATTGAATCCATCGCTAGATAGGCCCAGTCTAACATTTCGGCAATCACTGGCAAAACGAGAATAAGTTTTATCAACATGCTTCCAAGCTAGAGCATCAGCAGGATGTCTCAATTTACCATCATCTACTTGATCTTCCTTGTGCCACCTCATGTTCTTAGCAAGTCTTTGTTCATATCTGATCATTGCAATCTAGGGACCAACAAAAATGATGAAGCACCTTTGCTAGAATTGTTTGGTCTTTGAATTATAATTAACGCTAATTATAAATTCAAAGAATTACAAATTGAAATAATAAAATTTGTATTTTCTGGGTTTCTTTTCGTGTATCGATGGAGAGTCGATCTTGTACTCCGTTGACGGTCCTACTAAAGCATTGAGTCTTCTGCTGATTGAATATCCCTGAGGCTTTTTCAAAGATGTTGAAGTCTTCAAGTAGATAGCTATTCCGAGTTGCTAAATTGCCAAGTTTTTCCCCCAGTGTCCCCAAAATGAGCAATCTCCCCTCCTCTTATAGGCTAAGAGAGAGAGAGGGGGGGGGGGTTAGCGGCCATTAAATATGGATTTAGTGGCCATTAACTTAGGAGACAATGGGAGAGAACCGTTTCCAGAAAAAAGCTCTTGAAACGGTCAATGGCGAGGTTTGCTAGTAATAGTTGGGGGCGAAGCTCACTGAGTTAGCATAAGCGAAATTCATTCTACCGAATTTTGCCAGAATGTGGGCAGCCCACTCCCCCTTAGGGCATGAGTGGCATGGCCCACGTGGGTCTTTTAAGTGAAGATCGCGTGAGACTTGGGTGAGCTTCGCTATGGTTGGGGTGAGCTTCGTCATGGGCTTGTGTTTGAGCCCATATGAAGTGTTTAGCGCATAGGCGTTCGCTTCTTTGGACTTGGACTGAGCATTGGTCCAAGAGGGAGTATATTGTCACCATCTATAAGACTCCCCTGCCCCCCCCCCCAAGTTTTTGAGATCCTATTGTTGACTTGTAATAGGGATCAAAATTCTTTAGGTAATAGCTAGAGGTGTACTGTTGAATATAGCTTGAGTTATCTTGCTTAGGTTGAAACTTATCTTCGTTCGATTACTTGGTCACCATAGGTATATTATTGAACGTAGCTTCTTTTGTCATGAATTCATCTTGGTCGGATGCTCAGTATCATTTGCATTCATCCAATTCTGTGTTTGGAATGAAACCTGCTTGTGCTTGACTTGAGCCAAAGCTTAAGGGAGCTTCTATCAAGCGATGTTCGTTTAGCCGCGAAGTTGGCAGAGTTTACCCAATTTAAAATGTTTGGGTGAAGTTTGCTACTTGGCGAGGGTCACCGAGGCTATTGTCTTTAGATCTGCTCCTTGATTTATGGCTAAGATCTCTCTTTGGGGTCAAATACTTAGCAAAATTTGCCGAACACCCTAAGATTTAGGCTATCTTTTAGCCTCTTTGTTAGGTCAAATCACTTCTTTTAAGAAGTGATTTTTGTTCTAGGAAGTTTGATTTGAAAAGCTTATAAATGGCCCCTTCATTCTCATTTTCTCCCATCTCATTTTCTCCATGTCTAAGTCTTCTCCAAACCGACCGGAGATGTTCTTTGATAGAGGAGCTGAGAGTAGTTGGCTCTAATAGGAGTTAGCTTAAGTGAAGGGCGATTCTATGAAGGAAATCCGTGTTCTCCGCCAGTTGGTGGATTTGCTTCAGGCCAAAAGGACTATGTTTGAGCAAACCCTTAAGAACAAGTTGGAAGCATGCCTCGAGGTGATCCGTGATAAGGACACATGGATCTTCGAGTGTCATGCTCTACATAGAACCATTCGGAGGCTGAGATGACACTTAAAGAAGGACCCATAGAGTTCCATAAATGTAGACTCTGAAAGTGATTAGGTCTCGCAAGTGTGGACCTAAAACATAATTAGATGTTGTCCGGCTTTCTCAGACTTGACGTTAAATTTTTTCTGTGTGTCTAGGATTTGTTTCTCAATCTTTGTTCATTTTGGGGAGCAAGAGCTAACCTGTTTAGTGTAGCTTCTTTATGTTCCTCAACCATCATACAGTTTAGGGGAACAGAAGCTATTCTTACTTTGTGTTTCTTCTCCTTGTTCCTTGGTGTTGTTGAGGTTGGAGGAATGAATGCTCACTACCCTTGTAATTTGAGAGTCGAGATTTGCTTGTATCATTTATGATCAATAAAAGAGTTATATTTTCTACCTTATTTCATGTGTTTGATCGGCTCTTGGTGTACTTCTTGCATTTGAGGTGAGGCTCACGCTTCATGTGTTGGCGAGAGTCATTGAACGAGATTCGCCAAGTGAAGTCCTTGTGTAAATTGGATGAAGTTCGCTTAATTCTCAGACTTAGGTGAAGTTCACTAAGTCGGTTAGCGAAATTCATTTTGTGCCTAAATTTGGCGGAGATCACTCTTAAGCGTGGTCTAGGGTGAGATTTTTGGGCAAAACTGATGGGGACTTAATGATGTCCTAGAGTTGCAAGTATAAAACCTTCAAGTTATAGTATAAAGAGTTATCGATCCCACGAGGAACGGGAAGTAGGAAGAGTTTGTTCAAGTTTTGGTTCTCAAATTATCTTGCGACAATTAGGAGTTCATGTACATGGTGAAAGTGGTCATGAAAAGAGTAGAGAGTGGATTGTGGATTATGTACAAAATAAATGAAACGAGGAAGAAAATGTGTTGTGGAGAGATTGAGATTGTGAAGGTGACAAAGTGTAAATAAATCAAAATGGAAGCGAGAATGAAGAGATGGAGAAATGAAACCCATAAATCAAAATGGAAGTGAGAATGGAGAGATGGAGAAATGAAAACCAAGTATGTGCAAAATAAAAGAAAATAAGATTGAGAGAGAGGAGAGAGTAAAGGAAAATCAAGATCAAGAAAACAAAATCAATAAAACAAAGATGGAGGATTCAATTAGAGATATGAAGGAATCTAGAATTGAATCCACTAGCTAATCTTACTTATAAGATATGAACCATTCTCTTTTTATTATATTTCATTTTAGATTTATTAAGCATAGACTATCAAACCACTTAAGAAAAGCATAACCTATTAAATTATCACCTAAATGAAATCAATACTTATGAGGAGAATAACAACAAGATAGTAATCCTAGAATTCATAAGCATAACCTATCAAACCACTTAAGGAAAGCATAGACTATCAAATTCTTCTTCTATCGATTAGTTCTCTAGTTGATTAGCCTAAGCATGATCTTTTTAAGCATAAGAGAGTGATTCACAAATATAAGAGAGAATTAGACTAGTTTCATGTAAAACTAGATCCCCACAAGAGGTTAGTTCCACATCTTTAAAAAAAGAAATCAAGAGAGGGAGGAGGAAAGAAAACTAAGTACAAAAAAGAAAAATAAGAGCAAAGAAATAAAGAAAAGAAAAGAAAATGAGAAGAAAAGAAATAAAGACAATCTAACTAATTGAAAGAAATTAAATCTATACTATAAATTAAAGACAAGACATGAAAGTAAATTGCATGAAAGTAAATCTAAACTACAAAGCATATAAATGAACAAGAAATGAAAAAGAAATGCAAAAGAAATAAAATAAAACCTACAACTCTGATCTTCATCTCGTCCTCCTTTTGGTCCTTAGATAAGAAGAAGAGAAAGGAAATTGAAGGGTGAAAAATTTTATTTATTGTGTAACAAAATTATAATTTTGGAAGGTCTTATCAATTAAGAGTAACCCTCCTCTCCAAATGGAGTTTTATAAAATATTTCACACTCAAAATCCTCACAATCTACCCTATTTATAGCCCAACGGAGTTGATGTGAACCATTAGATCAAACTTGGCCACCAAGGAAAAGAAATCAGCCCTTAATTCAAATGCATTGCGAACCAACCGATCGGTAATTGGTTGGTCGTAGGTTGATTTCAACCGAATTTATCTTTTCTTTATATTTTCACACGATTTCTTCTTGGATCACTTTGGTATCTTGGGCCTTCATTTGTCTTTATATTTGGGCTTCAAAATTAGTAGAAAATCGAGGATTTGAGTCATTTGGGCTCTTATTCATTAATACTCCATTAACACGCAAATTAATATAAAACAATTATTAGCAATATCTTTATTCATGTAAAATAGATAATGAGGGTATAAAAATATAATTAAAATATGATTATTAAATACCCCCACACCTAAACTTTTGCTAGTCTTCTAGAAAAGAAAAGAAAATGAAAGAAAATTCCTAACTCACTTTCGGGAATCACGGTTGTATTTAGCATACAACAAGCCTTTAAATCCACAGGTTACCCGATGGATGAGTTATAGTCTCGTGAGGATTTACGATGAATATACCCATAAAATTCAGTCAACTTATAAATTTAAAGAAGTTAATGAAATAATTAATTCATTTGATATATTCAAACATTTCAATTGAAGTTGGTTAATACTCAAGAAAACATTTTTATCATAACTCCAATGTAATTTTCTTAAGAAAATCCTTCCATTATAGTTATACAAAACCAAGTTTAACTGAAAATTTTAATTTAAAAGTTTTGAAAAGAACATGCTAACTCTTTGTTTTAAACAAACTTCAATTCTTTTAATCCATTTGATTCTTCAAGAACATATACAAATATAACTATATATATATAAACATGGTTAGTATGATATTTCTTTTTTTAAACTCTTTATTCCACGGTGGTTTTGTTCTTTTTAATCGGGCATTCTAAGTGACCATTTAGCGAGTTTTGGGCCAATGAATCTCAACCCAATTGGGCTTAGGTCATTAAGCATAAAAATACTCATTGGGCTTAATTACTCAGTCAACCTAGGCTTAATAAAATAGAACCACCAATGATTTTAAGAGATATTCATTTGGTGCCTATTTTTAGCACTCTTCTTTTGTTAAGTTAGTATAATATATATATGTGTATATGTATATATATTCTGAAAAATATTTGGATCAAGACAACTTGAAAAATTATTTTTAACTCTAAGTTAGGCATGCAAAAATTTCATTACTTTAATTAAAAATCTAAGTTAAAACTTAAGTAAAGTATACTACTTTTAACATCAATTCCTAAGAAATTTATTTGGAGTTATCATAAAAGATAAACTTGATATAAAACTAACTAAAGATTAGAAGACTTAAATTCTACCAAATAGATCAATTATTAATCAACTCTATTAAGTTGGCAAGTGACTATTTTTTTATGAAAAGAAAAATGACATAAAAAGAAAAAAATGGTAAGAAAAAGGGAAAATGACTAAGATAAAGAGCAAAATGACTAATTCCCACCCCACACCTAAATTTTGCATTGTCCTCAATGCAAATTCTATTATGCACAAAGTAAAATAGATAATAATTGAAGCACTTACATTTATTAGGTTAGCTTGAACAATGATAAAAATTGCAAATACCTTCAAGATGAGGGGTGAAGCCAAAATTTATTCTCTCTTTGTTTTTTGAAATAAAGAACAACAAGAAACTCTCACATGAGAGAAGAATAAATTCTTTTATTATTATGAGACAAAAAATAAAAATATAGAATAAAAGATGAAACATGAGAAGCTCACATTCTACATTAAATCCTACCTTATTCTGAAAATTCTACCCGAAATTTAAAGAATTTTAAAATGATATAATCACTGATGTGCTTAAATTTCAAAATTTCAGGATTTTTAGTGATGTTTGCAGCAATGGAAGGTAGGTATTAATGGTTGTATGCTTTTAAACTTAGATTCGTTATTAACAAAAATTTCATCAAAAATAAAATCTTGTTGTTTTCTATTTTCCAAAATCTAAGTTCATTGACAAAAGGTTCTTCAAATGTTGGCTTCAAGATGCATGTATTCAATATAATTCTTTCGTTCTGAAGGTCTTGATTATTAACTTTGGTTGCTGCTATTTGTGAATGGATTGCATTCACTTGATCTTGAAAAGTTAAACTTGACCCCGCGTTTCTTGGATTGGTCACGGGTTGACTTGGAAATGATCCTTTCTCTATCTCACTTATAGAGCTAGCTAGTTGACCAAGTTGGGTTTCTAATCTAGCTCTGGCTTGAGTGTTGGAGTTGAGAATTTATCCTGTTGATTGCATAAAGGAGTTCATCGTGTTAGATGTTTGAGTCAACAAGCTCATGGTCTGTGTAGAGGTTTTAATCAAGGCTTCCAAACCCCTTTCCAAAACATTAAGACGTTTCTCAGTATTTGAAAGAATATGATTTGTAGATTGATGATGAGGAAACCGATTTGGAATTGGTGATTTGGTTGTGGAAAATTGGTTTGAAGCTGAAAGCTGCGTTGCCCTAGGGAATTGTTGGTTTGAAGAGGGAGTGAAATTTTAATTCGGAGTAGTTTCCACGGTTCCATGCAAAATTGGATGATTTCTCCAACCCGGATTGTAGGTTGGAGAAAATAGATCATTCATCGGACGTTGGAATCGGCGTTTACATCCTAGTGGATGATTGTTTCCTAAGAGAGGACATTCCTCTAAAACATGAGATGGAGAAAGATAGTTGTGACAACTGGTGAGAAACTTAATTGATTTGGTAGGAACTCGTTCTTTGATTTCTAAAGCTTCTAACCTACGCATGATTGTAGCCATCTTTGCTTCAGAGGCTATGTTTGTCTCTAAGGAAAGACCACTGGATTTGGGTTGGGGAACTGATGAAATTCTGTGATCACAGTGTTCCCACGTGTGATTTTCTCGAGATAAACTCTCTAAAATTTCCAAGCTTCATCGACATTTTTCTTCATGAAATCCCCTTGACACATTGATTCTAAGTAAGTTTTTAAAGAATAATCCAATCCTTCATAGATAATTTGGCATAATCGCCATTTCTCTAGATCATGGTGAGGACATTGGATAAGAAGGTCTTTAAATTTATCAAAATACTTCCAGAATGGTTCTCCCAGAATAATTTTAAAATTTTAAATGCTGTTTCTAAGCTTAATCGTTTTATGGATAGGAAAGAATTTCTTCAGAAAAATGGTAACAAATTGACCCCAAGTTGAGATAGAATTTGTGGGTAAGCTATACAACCATTTCTTGGCCTTGTCCTTAAGGGCAAAAGGAATAAATCGAAGTTTGATCGCATCCTCGGATAAGTCCCTCATCTTAATCATGTGACAAACTTCTTCAAATTCGGAGATGAAAATATAAGCATCTTTAGATTCTACTCCTAGGAATTTTGGAAGCATGTTTATGAAATGCGGTCGAAGTTCAAAATTAGTTCCATTGACATCGGGAAGTTTAATGCAAGAAGGGATTGCATTCCTAGTTGGATAACAAATATCTTGAAGAACATGTGGATTAGGATTAGTCATTTCTTCGAAAATTGGTTCAAAACGGATTAAGCGATTGGTATTATTCCTAATCCAACCTTGCATTCACCAAAACAAATTCTTTTTATAATTTTTTAAAGAAAAAGTAAAAGTTAGTTTTTAATGAAAAGGAAAAGAGAAAAAGTTAAGAAGATGATGAGAAAAGAAAAAGGAAAACTAACTAAAAATAAATCAAGGCAATCACTTTTCAATCACCCTAACTTCTAGGGTTAAGCCTAAACTCCACTAGACCGACTCTAACCAAAAATTCCCTTAGTCAAAAGATCAAAGTTTACTCGGGTAATTAGCGAGTTAGGATAGTACTAGAGGGAGATCAAAGATCAATTAAGTATCTCGTTCCTTACGGGCTTTCACATAACCCTAAACCTTGCCTTAGATAGCAATTAATCCAAATAAACTTGGACGGTTCACTTAAGAAATTCTTATTTCTTAATGAGCTCGAATCATAGGGACCAACGTCTAATCAGTTTTAAGAGGCACAGGTATGTGTAGTGAGGAATTAGTGATTTTTGGGCTAAGGAAAGGGTGATGAAATCCCTCACCTTATCTTGATTAATGGGTTTTACCCTTAAAAATATTTTCAAGTGAGTACCAAATCAAGATGCTCAAATCACTTTGGTGAATTCCTACTATTATATGAAATGCAACCTTAGAAATTAAAAGCAACTAAAAAGGATGCCAAAGTAAAAATCTTTTTTTTAATTATGGTTAACAACAAACAATGTGAGAGAGGTGGAAATTATTTGAGTTTATTATCTTGTTAGTCAAAGTCCAAGTGGAGGATAGATTTTATTATGGTCAACAAGAAAGAATGTCTATATATATTTTTCTTTTTTTTATTAACCTAATTGTCTCTAGTTGTGATGAACTATCTAAAAGGTGGAATTGAGAATACTAGAACGAAGAGTTACCCACGCAAAAGCAATCCAAAGCCTCGTTGGAGGCAAATCTGCAATCTCGAATCTTCAACTCTTAATCTTCAAACCCCAAGTTCCTTCACAAAAGAAAAACACATAAGTTAAAGAACTAA
Source organism: Asparagus setaceus (assembly GCA_012295165.1). Lineage (NCBI taxonomy): Eukaryota > Viridiplantae > Streptophyta > Magnoliopsida > Asparagales > Asparagaceae > Asparagus > Asparagus setaceus. The sequence goes on along the minus strand of CM022702.1, from coordinate 44,336,976 downwards.
AATAGAAAAATTTCCTACTTAACACCGTTTCCCGGCAACGGCGCCAAAAACTTAATGGGGACTTAATGATGTCCTAGAGTTGCAAGTATACAACCTTCAAGTTATAGTATAAAGAGTTATCGATCCCACGAGGAACGGGAAGTAGGAAGAGTTTGTTCAAGTTTTGGTTCTCAAATTATGCGTGACAATTAGGAGTTCATGTACATGGTGAAAGTGGTCATGAAAAGAGTAGAGAGTGGATTGTGGATTATGTGCAAAATAAATGAAACAAGGAAGAAAATGTGTTGTGGAGAGATTGAGATTGTGAAGGTGACAAAGTGTAAATAAATCAAAATGGAAGTGAGAATGGAGAGATGGAGAAATGAAAACCAAGTATGTGCAAAATAAAAGAAAACAAGATTGAGAGAGAGAGGAGAGAGTAAAGGAAAATCAAGATCAAGAAAATAAAATTAATAAAGCAAAGATGGAGGATTCAATTAGAGATATGAAGGAATCTAGAATTGAATCCACTAGCTAATCTTACTTATGAGATATGAACAATTCTCTTTTTATCACATTTTATTTTAGATTTATTAAGCATAGACTATCAAACCATTTAAGGAAAGCATAACCTATTAAATTATCACCTAAATGAAATCAATACTCATGAGGAGAATAACAACAAGATAGTAATCCTAGAATTCATAAGCATAACCTATCAAACCACTTAAGAAAAGTATAGACTATCAAATTCTTCTTCTATCGATTTGTTCTCTAGTTGATTAGCCTAAGCATGATCTTTTTAATCATAAGAGAATGATTCACAAATATAAGAGAACTAGACTAGTTTCATGCAAAACTAGATCCACACAAGAGGTTAGTTCCACATCTTTGAAAAATAAAAAGAAATCAAGAGAGGGAGGAAGAAAAAAACTACATTACAAAAAGGAAAATAAGAGCAAAGAAATAAAGAAAAGAAAAGAAAATGAGAAGAAAAGAAATAAAGACAATCTAACTAATTGCAAGGAATTAAATCTATACTACAAATTAAAGACAAGACATGAAAGTAAATTGCATGAAAGTAAATCTAAACTACAAAGCATATAAATGAGCAAGAAATGAAAAAGAAATTTAAAAGAAATAAAATGGAAACCTACAACTCCGAATCTTCATCTCATCCTCCTTTTGGTCCTTGGATAAGAAGAAGAGAAAGGAAATTGAAGGGGTGAAAAAATTTATTTATTGTGTAACAAAAGTTATAATTTTTGAAAGGTCTTCTCAATTAAGAGTAACCCTCCTCTCCAAATAGAGTTTTTACAAAATATTTCACACTCAAAACCCTCACAATCTACCCCTATTTATAGCCCAACGCAATTGATGTGAACCGTTGGATCAAACTTGGCCACCAAGAAAAAGAAATCAGCCCTTAATTCAAATCTGTTGCGAACCAACCGATCAGCCAATCGGTTGGCCAACCGGTTGGCCGACCGATTGGTCGACCGGTTGGTTTCCAACCGAATTTATCTTTTCTTCATATTTTCACACGATTTCTTCTTGGATCACTTTGGTATCTTGGGCCTTCATTTGTCTTCATATTTGGGCTTTAAAAATTAGTAGAAAATTAGAGGATTTGAGTCATTTGGGCTCTTATTCATTAATACTCCATTAACTTGCAAATTAAGATAAAAACGATTATTAGCAATATCTTTATTCATGTAAAATAGGTAATGAGGGTATAAAAATATAATTAAAATGTGATTATCAGCGAGATTCTTGAGCGAAGATCAGGGCAAGATATCTGGGCGGAGCTCACTGAAAGCCTATAAATAGACTATTCATCTTCTTTTTCTTCACTTTGCTTCCAAAACCCTAAACCTCTTGAAACCTTTAGAGTTCTTTAATTCCCAACTTTTTTTCTTCACAGTGGCTCCCCATCGTCAACTCGTCAAGGGAAAGTTAGTCATCGATGGATCTCATCAGCCGCAGACTGTCACAGTGCTGCCAAAACTAGAGATTGCATCAGGTAAACCCATCTTCTTTTCTCAACCCAACCATCATTGGTGGGGATTCTTGTTCACCGAAATAGCCCTCATCAAGCTCAAATAGTGCTTCAAAGCACTTAAATCAATTTCACCGTTGATGGCGAGACTTCAATGACCGTATTCAGTCTTAGTTCTTACTTTCACCGGTGACAGTGAAGCTTTGACAACTGCCATCAATGGCGCTTCGCATGGCGAACTTCTCTCTTTAGGCGGTGTTCACTATTTTAGTATGTTAGGCTTCTAGGCAAACTTCGTCTAAGCAAAGTTCATCATGTTAGTCCACTTAGACTTCTGAGCGAGTCTTGCCACTGTGTTGAGGTTCGCTGTTGTTTAGGTGAACTTCACCTAGACATGTAACACTTAGCCAAATTTTTAGCTTAGTCATGGGCGAACTTCGCTCTTTAGCGAACTTTGCCCTTTAGTGAACTTTGCCCTAAACAAGTCTAGTGAGTTCCGCTTATGGGCTCAACACTTTGTTGATTTTAGAATCTAGCTTTCTAACTCATTTTCTCTTCTCTATGCAGTTCTACTGTCGGATATGCCTGTTAGCAGGCATAATCACTTTAGACACAACGGGGCTCAAGATCCATTGACATTGCTCATTTTTAGAGGCAATATTCCACTATTCTTTGAGGAGAGCAGCTAGGAGCGGAAAAACACAATCTGTCAGGGTAAATCCACTACTTTGAAGGAACTTATCACTGATGCTAAATTCTCTATCCCAAAGGAGGATCAATCTGGGAAGCTGCAATTCTGATTCAGCAACGGTAATCTAGAGGGTACCTCCATTTTAACTTGGAGAAGGAGTGGTTGTATTACGCTCAAGGGGACTGTCGCTTCTACTTGCCTGCGATAGAGCAACATGTGTGGTTCATGTTTCTACAACATCTTGTCATTCCCCGTTCAATGCCATTCTCCATCATAAAAAACCAAGGCAGTGTGATGGTAGGTGACTTGAAATTTGAGGGAGGCTTCTACAAGGAGGGGCGCTCCGGCCTTAGCATTGTTGACCTCCATCTAGGCTCCGTCAAAGAGGATGCTCTAGCTATCAAGGTTCTAGTAGCCCCAAGTGTGTTTAGCAATCAATTTGCTGAACTCAATGGACAGTATCTGGAGGAAGATGCTAGGTTCCCTAGGTGGGTTAGATCGACTGATTCAAAGTGGTGGGCTCGACTGGTCAATTTTGCCCTTACCACGTTTGGGGACAGACTAACGGAGTTGGGGATCTACTCTGAAATAAGAGAGCTTCTAAATATGGCATTGAGAGTTGTGCACCGGTATTATACAGCATCCTTGAGTTATATAATATTGATAGCAACACTTTCTTCACTCTGGCAGGAGAGATTGGGATTACCTTGCATGAGATGTTCGAAGTATCTTAGCTACTGATGGGAGAGCGACCATACGAAGAGTTCTTTCCCACAAACGGAGAGTTGGAGAGTAGGGCACATTATGCTCATGTTGGTGAGACATTTCGAGAGTTGGTTTGCCACTTCCACATCTGCCACCAGACGGTTGCTAATGTCGCTCATGGCCTCCATGTTGCTCGCGTACTCTAGGAAGAATATCTGTGACGCCCCTGGTCACAACAAGGCTACAGTCCAAGGTGAAACCAAGGATGTCAAACCTGCCATGCACCCACACAGTGCAATAACATGTTTCACTAATCACAGTAATATCCTCTAGTGGAGTCAAAAGAAGTGTAGGTACAAAACAGGCAAAATAAAGAAAGTAAATACAATACACATGATGAAGAAAGATATCTCATAAATGAAATCATGTCTTAACTTATTAAACTGAGATATAATAGATCTCTAAAAGAAATGTTAAATATCTCGATATGAGTCAACTGGAAATGTAACTAAGGCTTACTACCTTTACAATATGAAAACAAAACTCTCTAATGTCTGAATGAAAATACAAAACTACAGTGGAGCCTCAAATGGTAAAATCACGTGACGGCGACTATGCTAGAACTCCGTCATCCTGCGTCTCTCCGAAACGTTGAGTTGCCTGAAAGAGAAAATTTAAAATAAAAAGAACAACAACTCGAGCGTCAGAACGCTATAGCAAGATCACCTCCATCCGCCCTAGGGGAAGGGCTGCTAGATGAAGTGGAGGCTCTATCTATTAAGCATAGTCTACCTAAATCATTTTTCCCGTATCTAATGGAATTAATTTTTAGGCACCTACAAATCGAGGCGTGAATGCGTCGGCGAAATAATCAAATAAGAAAACCCTCATGTATATACCATATAACCCGAATTGTAAACATCTAAATATTAATACCGAACTAACAATAAATAATCTAAATGAATCAACAATTAGAAATACACAACACGAGACTGAATGCGTCGGCGAAATAATCAAACAAGGAAACCCTCATGTATATACCATATGTCTCAAATTGTGAATCGCTAATCACTGATCCCAACCTAAGAAAATAAATAAAAAGAGCAATAGAAGAGAATAAAGACATCAACATATCGTATTCATAATATCTCCCACTATCACTAGGAAGATAGAATGAATATCAGTATAAATCCGGTGTACTTTCAAATATAAAGTACCCTCGTCTATATGTTTTAGTAGCGAGTCAAAATATAACTGGCATCCGCCAATGACTCAGGCTATCAATTAACTATCTCAATATAATCCTCGTGCAAGATTCTGTTACATAGCATTATCATGCGCAACGGACTACCTTGTAGGTATCCTAAATAGTGTACACGGCTCATTAGTCTCATCGTGATCCCAGTGCATAATATGAGTGCGGAACGGCCTACCATATAGGTATCCAAATAGACGGCTCACAAACCTCATCGCACCCTCGTGCGGACGGACTGCTATACAAAGCATCCAAATCTGACTCAATGGACTGTATATATGGAATATCGACGCACTACCCCACGTAGTACTGAGCTGAGCCTATCAACGATATCCATCTCGTGTATAAACTGTGTATATCTGGAATATCGACGCACTACTCCATGTAGTACTGAGTTGTGCCCATCAACAATATCCAACGTGTGTATAAATAACTCCAACTCAAGTGTAATCAACTCAACACTTGTTAAATTCCCCTTTGGGATACTCATATGTGTACTACGACACTATTCAGGTGTACTCGTGTGTATGCTACTACACTATTCGTGAATTTACGAGTGAGGAAGTGCGGCTCAAACCCGCAAACATATCTCCAACAGATGCAAAATAAAAATTTAGGCAACAGCCTTAGTAGTCGACTATTATGAATATTAGTCGACTACTCTGCAAACACACAGTTTCTGTTATACTCAACTGGGCATGAGTAACCGACTACTAAGCTTAGTAGTCGACAACTCTGTCAAGACACATTCTTTCGTGCACAAACTGTGCTTATATCAATTGTACATATCATAATGTTAAAACGAGATTTTATACTTGGCATATGCATCATGAATTATCTGAATCATCAAACTAAATTATTATATCTTCCAAATTAGGGTTTAACATCCTAATTAAATAATTTCTTCAATTATCTCATATGTAAACCAAGTGATTATTAACATATGATAAAACTACTCATGAACAGAGGTAAAATTTATTAAACATATTTATCTTACTTAGGTATCACAAACTTAGGGTTTAAGCATGATTAATTAACATGAAAACTCAAAGAAACCTTCACGTAATAAATCAATTATTTCATATCATCATATCTGTAGTTTTCTGAGAACATATCATTAGTAAATTAAGCATATCTTTCTCTAGATAAACTCTATTTAAGAATAGTTTTCACTTTTGGAGACGAGATTCACATAGAAATCATTTGGCACTGGTTTGGTTTAGTTTGGAGTTTATTTGTTATCTCAAATTACCGGTTAAAAGTTACACACTTGTGAGTTTCTCGAGGATATATCATTAGTAAATTGAGTATATCTTTCTCTATACAAACTATTTTTAGAATTTCTTACTGTTCTAGAAACTAGATTCACATATCTTTCATTTGATACTATTTTATTTTAATTTGGAGCTTATTCTCTCTCAAAATTTCAGTTAAATATTATATATGTGCAGCAGTTTTTCTGAGAAAAATATATATCACAAGATTAGTGTAGAAGAAGAGCTCAATTTCAAATAACTAGGGTTTTCAAAGGTAGATCTTATTTTACCAATTTAAAATAAAATTTTTATTAATCCTAATCATCATGATCATTTTCTCTCATAAACAAGAAGAAAAACTTGTAGATCTAACATTTGTTTACAATCTAACATTAAAATCTATTCTTTTAACCCTCCAAGTTAAGATTTAGACATATAAATATAAATTAAACATCTAAACTACTTATTTAACTATGGAGATGGATTTGGATGCAAGTGATTTTGCCTTATCATGTGTGCAATGTAATACTCCGTTTTTCACCGGTCTGCTTAATTTTTCCTCATTTTCTTCCAATCTGCCTAACTCCCTCCATTTTTCTCCTCATCTGCCTAATTTCATCAACCATTTAGCCCTATATAAACCCCCCTCTCCTCTCGTGAAATCACACAAAACTAAAAAGAAAAAAAATCACAAAAAAAAAAGAAAGAAGAAGGAAAGGAGAGCTCTGTTCTTCAAGCAAGGTAATTATCTACAGTTTTTCTTAGATAGTGATAATCCGATTTATGGATGCTTTAAAAAACATACCTTACCATCGCCGGCGGGGATCTCGTCGTTGACCTCTGTCGCCAGCAAGCCCCACCTCCAAGGGGTCAATCATAGAGGATCAGCAGGCTTGAGTAAAAGAAGAACCGAAGGAAAAAAAAAGAGAAGAAGAAGAGGAACGGAAGAAGAAGAAGGGATTGAGGAGAGAGAAAGAGGAAATAAAATAAAATAACCAAATTTCTTTGGGACCCCTAAAAGTTTATCAGTTTGTATTTAGGTCCAAAAGATAAAAGGTAGTGAAAATATTCATGTAAACCATTACTCTGATGAGTACAGCGGACCAAGAGACTCCAACTTTGTTAGTAATTAGTTTGGATAATTTATGGAAAGTTTTTTGTTTTGACCCATTAACTAGAAAAATTCTTTGTTAAACCCAAGTTACGCTAAATAATAATAATAATAATAGAGGCAAAATTTTAGAAAACCCAGGAAACCATAAAGCATAGTATTATACAAAGAGCAGTCCATACTAGAATTTTTTATTTATTTATACAAAAATTTTATGATTATAGGTTCAAGTGAGGAGTAAGATAGTTGAATCACGGTTCTCCAAGAATTATCAAATCTCTTGAGGTGGGTAGATTCTTATCATTAGTCATTTTGATCTATTATATATTTTTATGATAATTTTATATTGGTAGAAATTGTGGATCGGACATGTTATTACGTTCATTAATAGTAATTGTTAACAAATGTGAATAGTAGTAATTATTTATCTTATACAAGATAAAAATTATTGATTACATGAGATTATTGAAACATGTTATTTCAAATTCTTGTTCACGAGTTCTTGTTCATTCGACATATCGATTCTTGTTCATATGACATAGAGCTACTCTTAGTATGACATTTTATCGATAATTTATTCAAATTTACTATTCATATAACATGTTAAAAAATATGGTCTAATATACAAACTATCGAAAATTATATTTTCGAGTTACTGCTCATTTGGCTAATTACTATTCATACGGCATTATATTTATTCTTGTTCATATGTTACTATTCATATGACATATTATTTGACGAGCTACTCTTAGGTATGACATTTTATCGACAATTTAATTGGTATAGATCATGAATATTATAATTTCATGAAAATTTTATGAGAGAGTCTACAAAAGCGTTAAAACATATTATATTGCTCTTCGTACAAGTAAATATTGCAAGTGATATTTGAAATGAAAAAGAATATGTTTTTAAATATTAAAAATCCTCAGAAATCCACTATGGAATGAAGTGATTTGTTTAAGCCTACCATATGGTATTGAATGTACCGACCAATGTTAAAGTGGCCTTTTTGGCAATAGTGAAGTGGCCTTCGGGCAACCTATGGTAGTGCTAGGTACATTCTGTCCCCGGATTGACCTATAGTGATTCGATGCGCATTCCCATGCTACTGGGCTATAATTTTCGTAGCCTTAGTGTAACGACTGAGGAAGTTTTGCAAGTGTGAGTTTATATTGATAATTATAGTTTTTAAAAGCATTTAGTATTCATTCGTAGTGTTTCTTAAATTTTGTGATAATTCTTTTATGACAATGTCACATGCTATTATTGGAGATTCCTCTTATTCAAACTATTATGTATTTCTCAATCATTCTGACAATAGCTTATCTGAATTTAGTATTGATATTTTTTAAACTTGTCTGATCCGCTAATGGTAAGTTATCTATTCACTGAGTGTAAACTCACCCCAATTTTTTATCTTTTTCAGATGAAATCTAGATAGCTTTATCTGTACCCGAAGCTTTGGAACATGAGAAGGATCTTTTAAAGTGATAGTCATGCTATTATATTTGTGTAATAAGAGTCTTTTGACTCATTCTGATGATTTGGTTATAATGTAGTTTTTACTCTGAGACTTCTAGTGTTATTTGTAATATAGAAGTGCACTGCAGACTTTGCACGTGTATTTTTTGCACGTGTTGCCGTTGTCATGTACCTCAAAATAAGCTGTGCATTTTGGGGGCGTGGCAATTTATTGATATCGAGCCTAGGTTTTAGGTCCTAGGCCCAAGTTATACAACTATTTTTTAGTAAAGCGGTGAAGTTTACTCGAATCTGATAGTGTCTAAGGCAAGGTTTGGGGTTGCTACGGCACTCCACAAGGAACGGGATACTTAATCGGTCTTTGACCAACCTCTAGTACTATCCTTACGGCTAAGCGTAGAGTAAAGTTCCATCATATCACAAAAAAAATTCTTGACAACCGGTTCGTTTGATTTATAATTAAAACTTAGAGTCGCTTTTAGTGATCTTTGACTTTTATTTGCTTTACTACAAGATGGCTAGGAACAACACAAACACTCCATCAAATCACGAAAGTGATTTGCACCGCACTGGGGCAAATCTTTGGTGGTAGAAATGCAGCGGATCACGGTTTAGGAGATCAAATAAATCCAAATGCCATGTTGCAAATGATGCAAAGTCTTACTACTGTCATGCAAAGTCAGCAGCAACAAATAAATCAACGGCAAGAATTCCGAGATAATGATCATCCTCGACTGCGAAGCGGTATGGCGGAGTTTAAAAGGTTGACGCCGCCTATCTTCGAAGGAAGTGTTGATCCAATGGTCGCCGAAGACTGGATCACAGAGATGGCAAAAGTCTTCACTTATATGAAGTGTCCTGACGGTGAAAAAGTGGCTTATGCCATTTATATGTTAAAAGGATGTGCATATGGCTGGTGGCAAATGCAACAGAGGATTCTCGGAGCTGGTGCTGATTAAATATCGTGGAAAGAATTTAAGAAAGTCTTTTATGAAAAATACTTTCCAAAGACTGTTCGCCAGCAAAAAGAGAAGGAATTTCGAGAATTAAAGCAAAATGATAAAACCGTAGCTGAGTACGAGGAAGAGTTTACTTATTTATCCAAATTTGCACCCCACTTTGTGACAACTGAAGAAGATAGAGCTCGTCATTTTGAGGAGGGTTTGCAACCCAGAATAAGATTTCAAGTGAGTTCCTTTGAACTCTCTACTTATTCAGCGGTATTGAAGAAAGCGTTAGTGGTTGAAAAGGAGCGATAAGAAATTTTCTCGGCGGATGATCATAAGAATAATGATACAAAGAAGAGGTTCAGATCGGATGGACGAGGAGGTCACAACAAGAATTGGCAAAATAAGAGACAAAATGTTGATTCAAAAGGGAAGCAGACTATGAACCAGAAACCGATCAGATGCACTATATGTGACAAGCCCAATCATGAGGCGAAGAATTGTTGGAGAGTTACAGGTGCTTGCCTGAGATGTGGTTAAAAGGATCATAAGATTGCAGATTGTCCCAAGATGAATGAAACTCCAACTCATAGGGCATCACAAGCGTGATCGGCGTCCTCAGCAGCTTCGAGTTTACTCTGTGACCAAACAAGAGGCTCGTGCTAATAATGATGTGGTATCAGGTACCATACCTATATTTTCTACTTTTGCTCGAGTACTATTTGATTCTGGAGCTTCACATTCTTTTATTGCTGCACAATTTGTTAGAAAACAAGAATTGCCATGTGATACTCTAGAGCATGAAATGCATATTAGCACACCGGGAGATAGCATACTGATATCTAATAAGTCTTGCAAGTATAAGATAAGGATAGTGGATAGAGAATTTCCAGCGGAACTGATCATCCTCAATATGCATGATTATGACATCATTCTAGGGATGGATTGGTTATCTAGAAATCATGCATCTATTTTATGTCGAGAGAAGAAAGTGGTGTTTAGAATTCCCAATCAACCGGAGTTTTGCTTTGACGGCAATAAGGTGCAAAACCCTATGCGCATTATATTAGCCCTCCAAGCTCATCGCATGTTGAGAAGTGGGTGCACTGGTTTTCTAGCATCAGTGCAAGTCTTGAGCCAGAAAGACGTTAGTCTGGATCAAATTCCTATTGTACATGAATTTCCAGATGTCTTTCCAGAAGATCTTCCCGGAATGCCACCCGATAGGGAGATAGAATTTTCTATTGAACTAGTTAGGGCACAAGCCCAATCTCAAAGGCCCTTATAGAATGGCTCAGTGAGAACTAAAAGAACTTAAGGAGCAGTTGCAAGAACTTCTGGATAAAGGGTTTATTAGACCTAGTGTTTCACCTTGGGGCGCGCCAGTGTTATTTGTGAAGAAGAAAGATGGTAGCATGCGACTAGGTATTGATTATCGGGAGCTCAACAAGGTGACTATACAAAATAAATATCCGTAACCAAGGATTGATGATTTGTTCGACCAATTGCAAGGAGCTAAGGTGTTTTCCAAGATCGATCTACGATCGGGTTATCATCAATTAAAGATTAAGACTGAAGATATTCAAAAGGCTGCATTTCGTACCCGTTATGGTCATTATGAATTTCTTGTGTTACCATTCGGGTTAACGAATGCACCTGCATTTTTCATGGACCTCATGAATAGGGTGTTCAAGCCTGTTTGGTGTAAAAATCTCCTCTCGGATTTGTATTGTTCGTATTGTTTGTTACAAATCAAGAATTGGCTTTTACAACGAAGCGAAGGAAGGCCCTTCTTGTTTAACGTGGGTTAAATTCGGTGGCGGTAGGGCGCCTCCCTCGATGCTCGAATCGAAGTTTGCTTCCCTTGGGCGATCCGATCGGCGTTGCGGTCGAACCGATGCGCCGTGAAACTCGGCGTGGTTGAGTTCGGATAGGGCTACGATGCAAGAGTTTGCAAGGAGCTCAAGAGCCTCGAATCGAGAATTGATTAAGACCTCCCCTAAAATATATGCCGACCCTCTCTCATGTGGAGATGGTGGCTTATAAATAGGCAAAGAGAGGCATGGCCACTTCCGATTTGTGGGATATGGCCATGCCCGATTGAAACCATACCCCAAGTGGGATGTGACCAGCGTGAGGGGAACCATGCCCTCGTGGGATGTGACCACTATGGGATGTGACATCTCCCATGCCGCAAGTGGGCGCCTTGGGAAGCTCAGGGCGAAGCTTGCCTTATGCAAGGCGAGCTTCAAGCATGCGGGTGAGCTGGCGACTCTGTAGGCGAGCTGGCGACTCTGCAGGCGAACTTGGTATGGATGGCGAGCTCGAGCTACAGTGTAGGCAAGCTCAAGCACAAGTTCGGGCGAGCTCGGCTACGTATGACTCTCTTTGTCTTTAAGCGAGCTCGGCATGCAAGCGAACCAAGGTCAGAGGCGAAGCCGTGCCTTCTTCCAAGCGGGCGAAGTTGGCGAATCCGCAGACGAGCTTGGTCTTTGGCGGGCTCTGGCATGCAAGCGAACCAAGGTCTGTAGGCGAGCTTCAGGCCTTCTTCCAAGCGGGCGAGTTGGCGAATCCGCAGACGAGCTTGGTCTTTGGCGGGCTCTGGCATGCAAGCGAGGTTGGTGAGCTTCGCCGCTGTGGGCGAACCTCGTCAAACCACTATTGTGGGCGAGCCTCGGCAGAACACTATTGTGGGCGAGCCTCGTCAAACCACTGTTTGTGGGCGAGCCTCGTCAAACCACTGTTGTGGGCGAGCCTCGTCAAACCACTGTTGTGGGCGAGCCTCGGTTGAATGTCGAGCCCGGCGCTTGGCGAACCTCGCTGAATGTCGAGCCATTGCTTGGCGAACCTCGCTGAATGTCGAGCCATTGCTTGGCGAACCTCGCTGAATGTCGAGCCATTGCTTGGCGAACCTCGCCGAATGTCGAAGCCGCTGCTAGGGCGACCCTCGAAATGCGAATGAAGGCCCGCTACTTGGCGAACTTCCTCATATGCTCACGAAGAGCGGTGTAACTTTCAAACCGTATGTCGGAATTGGACGAATTATATATGAAAATCGACTATCTCGACGAGACGGAGCCAACCAAACCCACAGGGTTCGGTTTCGGTCATTTGCCCAATTCCTTCGGTTTGAGAGATATCGGCACTTTGTCTATACGTAAAGTCAAGTATTACGGTGAACTTAACCCTCGGTGGGCGACTTCACTTTCGGATGAACCCTTAGGCTCTCTTGCTTGTCAGAGTTAATGCGGGGATTACGGCAATTTTATTGCCTACAAACCCTCCAAAGTTTTCGCACTGAATGTGGTTGAATGGAGTGCGGAACACTTTGGATATGAAGACTTGCAATAGGATCGCCATTCAAACGGTAAGGGAACCTTCCAACGAGCTTCGGCAAAGTTGAATTCTTCACTCGTAGCTAATGATAGCCACATAGGATTTTTAGCAAACCCTCAGCTATCAACGGATTTGGTGAGCCTTCTGAGCTACCGTTTGAGTCGGGCTAGCATGTAGATTATCTAAGTCCGTTCTACATGTAGCGTTGTGCTAAGAGAGTTAACTCTCTTAGTGCTACGATATTGAATCGTGACTTTGTCCTTCTTACGGGAATAGACTACGACTCTGGCGTGTTAGGCGTAGACTAATCTCGAATGGGGACCGAGATAAAATCCCCATGCCGAGAGGCATAGATTGATTGTTGTTCAATAACAGCTGGCTACGATGGATTGGCGCTGCGTGTAGACTTTGTCTTCTCTTGGGGCAAAGACGAACCCTGCTTTGTCTTCTCTTGGGGCAAAGACGAACCCTGCTTTGTCTTCTCTTGGGGCAAAGACGAACCCAGAATAGTGGCACATCGCATGGTAGGCCACTACTTACCGATTGTTCTAAATATATTAGAATGCTCGAAAGGATCGGGCCGCTCGTGGACGCTTGAGTATGACGACCGATCGGACAACGCCATTTATGGAACGACGGTGCCCACTACCGAGGTAATCATTAACGAATAGTTTGTGGACCCACCATCCTATTGAAGAGGATTGAGGGGAATTTGTCGAGGTGATTGTTAACCTGACAAGGTTGTCGCGATCGGAGCGACGTTGAGGACCTACCATCCCATTGAAGAGGATTGGTAAGTTGATTTGTCAGAGGTGTAATGTTAACGTGACAGTGGGAGTGGTTCCGTCATCCTATTGGAGAGGATTGACGAAGGAAATCTGGAGGGAACTATCAGAGGTGATTGTTAACATGATAGTTTTGGGGGCTCGCCATCCTGTTGAGGAGGATTGGCGAGGAAATTTGGAGGAAACTATCAGAGGTGATTGTTAACATGATAGTTTTGGGGGCTCGCCATCCTGTTGAGGAGGATTGGCGAGGAAATTTGGAGGAAACTATCAGAGGTGATTGTTAACATGATAGTTCTGGGGGAGTTTGAAAGAAGACTACGAGTACTTCTTCAAGGATTTGCCGTCGGATGCTGGTCCTTTGGCGATTGATGCATATAAGCATCAACGATCATCTTTGGCCGATAGTAGCCAAGTCTTCGCGATGGTCCCATAGCTTGGTTCGAGTGGGTGAGGTCCTGAGCGCCATCGGTATTGAAGAGGTTTGATGAGGAAGCGGTCGCCACCACCAAGCTATCTTGGTGCGTCACCTCCTCGAAATTCAAATGGCTCTTGACCTCGATGCAGCGAGCAGCTCTCGACTTGTTCTCCTTGGCGGGTTAAGTCTTTCCGCGAAGCGAGCTAATGGGCGCCCATATTAGACAAAATGTTGATGGAGAGATTATTAGGCACATCTCGATGAGAGTGGCCTCGGGAATCGATCACGCGAACGCGTGTCGGTTCTGAATCTCTTGACGAAGTTGCTTACGATTCTTTCTTCCTCTGCTACATTAGCGGGGTTGCCACGAGATACTCTGTGTCATCGTCAAAGAATCGGCCATGAAGAGCCTTTCCATGTCCTTCCAAAGAAGTGATGGACCCGAGTTCCAATCTGAAACCATTCAAAAGCAACCCCTTGAGGGTGCCAATGAACAACCGAAGTCTAGCGGGATCGTTTCCCATTATGTGTCGGTTGCTTTGGAAGTAGTAAATGTGTTGGGTAGGGGAACCCTTGCCATCGAGCTGCGGGAGGTCAGTGGTTCGAACTTTAGGAGTAGGAGCCGTATCCCATTCAATTGGATATGGTGCGGCCACAAGCTTGTTCATGCTCTTACGGAGCTTCAAGGCGTTGAGTTGACTTTGGAGCTCGTCAAGTCTTTCGTCTCTTGGATTATGGCGAAGATGGCGCTCCTCGGATGACTTCGGATGAGGAATCGAAGATGTGTGAGGAGGAGTAGGCATCCGCTCTTTGCGCTTTGAGGATTTCCTTAGCGTCGCGAAGTGCTCCTTTTCTTCTTCTTCTTCTCGCCGAAGTTGCTCCAACATCTCTTTCATAGAGTTGATGGTTGCTTGTTGCTCGTTGAGTCTCACGGATGTTTCATCCGAGATGTCGCCATGTGCACTTCCAGCCGCCTGAATAGAGCTTGAGGCACGAGATGTTGCCTTTGCCGAGCAATAGCCGTCATCGTCGTCGAGAGGCGAACTGGCCAGCGATAACGGTGGAAAACCACCCGCGTCAGTGCGAGTGTGTTGGCGAGTTGACTGGTGAGGCTCGCTGTTAGGCGCGGCGCAGTCTTGTGTGCGGTACGGCGATGCTTTGCCTTTTGGCGAAGGTCGACTAGGGCAGTTGGAGCTGTTGGCGAGCTTGAGTGCAGTCACTTTGTTTTATGAAACCCTTTGGACTCTGAGAGTTAGCCCGGTCTGCGAAGTCGCCCGAGTGCGGTTCGCGAGTGGGAACCGTGCAGTATGTTGAGCTTCGCGGTCTGCGAAGTTAGCGAATTTAAAACTTCGGCTAATGGAGCGAAGCCGCTTTGAGTAGGTGGGCTCGCTGATTAGCATTTCGCCAGTGGGGAACCTCGCACCCGTGCTTGGTCTTACAGTGCGGCCTCAAGCATCAGGAAACAGAACCCCTGCGTTTGCTCGAGGCGAGAGCTCGGACCGCGGTTGCCTCCGGATCACTTGGGGGTACGGACCACCACGATGCGACTCTGTACTTGCGAGATGCTGCAGCTAGGGAGGGCGAAGATAAGCACTCCTCGAACTTCGATCACGAGGGACTCGACCGTTGTCCCTTCCGCGTCGTCGAGCTGCGCCACCACCATCTCCGTTGAGGAAACGATTTCTCCCATCGTGGTCGCCATCTTCGCTTGGTGTAAAATCTCCTCTCGGTTGTATTGTTACGTATTGTTTGTTACAAATCAAGAATTGGCTTTTATGAGCGAAGGAAGGCCCTTCTTGTTTAGATGGGTTAAATCATTGGCGGTGGGAACTCCCTCGATGCTCGAATCGAGTTTGCTTCCCTTGGACGATCCGATCGGCGTTGGTCGGGCTTGATCTGTAGAAACTCCGTGGTTGAGTTCGGATAGGGCTACGATGCAAGAGTTTGCAAGGAGCTCAAGAGCCTCAGTCTGAGAATTGATTAAGACCTCCCCTAAAAATATATGCCGACCCTCTCTCATGTGGAGATGGTGGCTTATAAATAGGCAAAGAGAGGCATGGCCACTTCCACGATTTGTGGGATATGGCCATGCCCGATTGAAGAGCCATACCCCAAGTGGGATGTGACCCTTGTGGGGAACCATGCCCTCGTGGGATGTGACCACTATGGGATGTGACATCTCCCATCTTTGCAAGTGGGCGATCTTAGGAAGCACTAGGGCGAGCTTGCCTTATGCAAGGCGAGCTTCAAGCATGCGGGTGAGCTGGCGACTCTGTAGGCGAGCTGGCGACTCTGCAGGCGAACTTGGTATGGATGGCGAGCTCGAGCTACAGTGTAGGCAAGCTCAAGCACAAGTTCGGGCGAGCTCCAGCTACGGCGCGAGCTCTTTGTCTTTAGGCAGGCTCTGGCATGCAGGCGAACCAAGGTCTGTAGGCGAGCTTCAGGCCTTCTTCCAAGCGGGCGAGTTGGCGAATCCGCAGACGAGCTTGGTCTTTGGCGGGCTCTGGCATGCAAGCGAACCAAAGATGCAGCGAGCTTGGGCCTTCTTCCAAGCGGGCGAGTTGGCGAATCCGCAGACGAGCTTGGTCTTTGGCGGGCTCTGGCATGCAAGCGAGGTTGGTGAGCTTCGCCGCTGTGGGCGAACCTCGTCAAACCACTATTGTGGGCGAGCCTCGGCAGAACACTATTGTGGGCGAGCCTCGTCAAACCACTGTTTGTGGGCGAGCCTCGTCAAACCACTGTTGTGGGCGAGCCTCGTCAAACCACTGTTGTGGGCGAGCCTCGTCAAACCACTGTTGTGGGCGAGCCTCGGTTGAATGTCGAGCTTCGCTGCTTGGCGAACCTCGGTTGAGTGAAGAGCTTCGCTGCTTGGCGAACCTCGCCTGAATGTCGAGCTTCGCTGCTTGGCGAACCTCGCCTGAATGTCGAGCTTCGCTGCTTGGCGAACCTCGCCTGAATGTCGAGCTTCGCTGCTTGGCGAACCTCGCTGAATGTCGAGCCGGCGCTAGAGCCGATGCGAATGAAGGGCTTCGCTACTTGGCGAACTTCCTCATATGCTACGAAGAACGGGTCGTAACTTTCAAACCGTATGTCGGAATTGGACGAATTATATATGAAAATCGACTATCTCGACGAGACGGAGCCAACCAAACCCACCCGAAGGGTTCGGTTTGCTCCGGTCATTTTGCCCAATTCCTTCCGGTTTGAGAGATATCAGCACTTTTGTCTATTCTGTAAAGTCAAGTATTCTGGTGAACTTAACCCTCAGGTGGGCCTGACTTCACTCGGATGAACCCTTAGGCTCTCTTGCTTGTCCCGAGTTGCTGTGCAGGGATTACGGCAATTTTTATTGCCTACAAAGCCCTTCTTAGATCATTTTGTAGTGATATTTATAGATGATAACTTGATATATTCAAAGAACCAAAAGAGCATGAGGAACACCTACAGAGTGTGCTTGGCGTTTTGAGAAAGGAAAAGATCTATGCAAAATTTAAGAAGTGTGAATTCTGGTTGGATAATGTGTCTTTTCTAGGACATGTTATTTCAGGGAATGGAGTCTCGGTGGATCCAACAAAAATTGAAACAGTTGTGAATTGAAAAAGACCAACAAATATTCATGAAATCCGCAGCTTTCTTGGCATGGCGGGTTATTATCGGAGATTCGTAGAGGGGTTTTCTCGTATTTCATCACCGTTGACCCGTTTGACTCGAAGGGATCAAATTTGTTTGAGTGCGAAGGATCGAAAAGAGTTTTCAGGAGTTAAAGAACCGACTCTTCTCTGCACCAGTTCTCACCATACCAATCGCAGGAGAAGATTTTACTGTTTATAGCGATGCCTCTCATAAAGGTTTGGGATGTGTGCTCATGCAAAATGGCAAAGTGGTAGCTTATGGTTCTCGACAATTGAAACCGTATGAGCAAAATTATCCAACACATGATTTAGAGTTGGTGGCGGTTATTTTTGCCTTGAAAATTTGGAGACATTATCTTTATGGAGTACATTGTGAAATCTATACAGATCACAAGAGTTTAAAATATATTTTTACTCAAAAAGAGTTGAACATGAGGCAAAGGAGAAGGTTGGAGCTACTTAAAGATTATGATGTTAGTATTAATTATCACCCATGAAAAGCAAATATAGTTGCTGACGCCCTTAGTCGGAAGAGTAATATAGCTTGTCTCATTACCCGACAAAGGCATATATTAGAATATTTAGATCGGTTGAGAATTGAGATCCGGCGTCATCAACCATCGGCCAAAGCTGAACAACATCCGGTACAACACCTTTCGATTGATGAAATTAAGATCTCCCAAAAAGATGACTTGGAATTGAAAGCCATTCGGAAAGGAGTCGAGGATGGTAAACAACCAAATTTTGTAATACATGGTGACGGATCCCTTAGATTCAGAAATCGACTTTGTGTTCCGAATAATCCAGAATTGAAGAAGAAGATTTTGAAGGAGGCTAATCGTTCTGGATATACAATGCATCCTGGTGGAACAAAAATGTACAAAGATCTAAAGGAGATATACTGGTGGAATAATATGAGGAGGGATATTAGCAAATATGTCTCAGAGTGTGAGATATGTCAGCAAGTAAAAGCAGAGCATCAAAGACCAGCGGGATTAACTCAAAGCCTCGATATAGCAATGTGGAAGTGGGAGAAAATCACTATGAACTTTGTCACAGGGTTATCCAGATCTGCAAGAGGAAACAATGCCATATGGGTTATAGTAGACCGTTTGACTAAGTCGGCTCACTTCTTGCTGATCAATATGAAGTTTTCTTTGGAGAAGCTTGCAAAATTATATATTGCTGAAATAGTCAGGCTTCATGGTGTTCCAGTGGAGATCGTATCTGACAGAGATCCTAGATTCATATCAGAATACTGGAAAGGTGTGCACAAAATTCTTCAGAGTAAACTCTATTTTAGCTCAGCGTATCATCCACAAACAGATGGTCAATCAGAAAGAACAATTCAAACTCTTGAGGATATGTTAAGATGTTGTATCCTTGATTTGAAAGGATCATGGGAGGAGCATTTACCATTGGCAGAGTTTGCATATAATAATAATTACCAGTCAAGCATTAAGATGGCACCATATGAAGCTCTATACGGAAGGAAGTGCCATTCGCCTATACACTGGGACGATGTTGGAGAAAGGAAACTTCTTGGACCTGAGTTAATTCAACAAGCTATCGATAAGATTTACTTGATAAGAGAGCATATTCAAAAGGCTCAAAGTAGGCAAAAGAGTTATGCTGATCATAGGAAGAGAGACCTAGAATTTCAAGAAGGTGATCATGTATTTTTAAAGGTGTCTCCTAGAAGAGGTGTGAAAAGATTTGGAATCCAAGGAAAACTGAGCCCAAGATTTGTTGGACCATTTGAAATTCTTCAGCGTGTTGGTGAAGTCGCTTATAGGCTTGCCTTGCCACCTTCGTTGGCTGGAGTCCACAATGTGTTTCATGTATCTATGCTAAGGAAATTTATTCGAGACCCGGATCAGGTGATCGAATTGGCACCAATTAAGCTAAGGGAAGATTTGACTTGTGAGGAGCACCCAGAACACATTGTTGATCAAAAGGAGCAAGTACTTTCGGGCAGTACCATCAAATATGTCAAAATTCAATGTAAGAATCCTGCTTGAAGAGAAGCAACTTGGGAGCTTGAGGAGGATATCTGAGAGAGATACCCACAATTGTTTGAAAAACCAAAGTGCATTATAAATTCGAGGGCGAAATTTTCTTTTAAGGTGGGTGAGATGTAATACCCGTTTTTTCACCGATTCTACTTATTTTTTCCCCATTTTTCTTCCAATCCTGCCTAACTCCCCTTCATTTTTCTTCTCATCTGCCTAATTTCACCAACCATTTAGCCCTATATAAACCCCCCCTCCTCTCGTGAAATCACACAAAACTAAAAAGAAAAAAATCACAAAAAAAAGAAAGAAGAAGGAAAAGAGAGCTCTGTTCTTCAAGCAAGGTAATTTTCTACAGTTTTTCTTAGATAGTGATAATCCGATTTATGGATGCTTTAAAAAAAATACCTTACCATCGCCGGCGGGGATCTCATCGTTGACCTTTGTCGCCAGCAAGCCCCACCTCCAAGGGGTCAATCATAGAGGATCAGCAGGCTCGAGTGAAAGAAGAACCGAAGGAAAAAAAAAAGAGAAGAAGAAGAGGAATGGAAGAAGAAGAAGGGATTCAGGAGAGAGAAAGAGAAAATAAAATAAAATAACTAAATTTCTTTGGGACCCCTAAAAGTTTATCAGTTTGTATCTAGGTCCAAAAAATAAAAGGTAGTGGAAATATTCATGTAAACCACATTACTCATTAGTACAGCGGACAAGAGACTCCAACTTTGTTAGCAATTAGTTTGGATAATTTATGGAAAGTTTTTGTTTTAACCCATTAACTAGAAAAATTAACATTAAACCCAAGTTACGCTAAATAATAATAATAATAATATGAGGCAAAATTTTAGAAAACCAGGAAACCATAAAGCATAGTATTATACAAAGAGCAGTCTATACTAGAATGTTTTTATTTATTTATACAAAAATTTTATGATTATAGGTTCAAGTGAGGAGTAAGATAGTTGAATACGGTTCTTCAAGAATTATCAAATCTCTTGAGGTTGGTAGATTCTTATCATTAGTCATTTTGATCTATTATATATTTTATGATAATTTTATTTTGTTAGAGAAATTGTAGATCGGACATGTTATTACGTTCATTAATAGTAATTGTTAACAAATGTGAATAGTGGTAATTATTTATCTTATACAAGATAAAAATTATTGATTACATGAGATTATTGAAAATTTCAAATTCTTGTTCACGAGTTACTATTCATTGACATATCGATTTACTTTTCATATGACATAGAGCTACTCTTAGTATGAAATTTTATCGATAATTTATTCAAATTTACTATTCATATAACATGTTAAAAAATATGGTCTAATATACAAACTATCGAAAATTATATTTTTGGAGTTCTTGTTCATTTGGTAATTACTATTCAAGCGGCATTATATTTATTAATGTTCATATGTTACTATTCATATGACATTTTATTTGTGAGCTACTCTTAGGTATGACATTTTATCGACAATTTAATTGGTATAGATCATGAATATTATAATTTCATGAAAATTTTATGAGAGAGTCTACAAAAGCGTTAAAACATATTATATTGCTCTTCGTACAAGTAAATATTGCAAGTGATATTTGAAATGAAAAAGAATATGTTTTTAAATATTAAAAATCCTCAGAAATCCACAATGGAATGAAGTGATTTGTTTAAGCCTACCATATGGTATTGAATGTACCGACCAATATTAAAGTGGCCTTTTTGGCAATAGTGAAGTGGCCTTCGGACAACCTATGGTAGTGCTAGGTACATTCTTTCCCCGGGTTGACCTATAGTGAATCGATGCGCATTCCCATGCTACTGGGCTATAATTTTCGCAGCCTTAGTGTAACGACTGAGGAAGTTTTGCAAGTGTGAGTTTAGATTGATAATTATAGTTTTTAAAAGCATTTAGTATTCATTCGTATTGTTTCTTAAATTTTGTGATAATTCTTTCATGACAATGTCACATGCTATTATTGGAAATTCCTCTTATTCAAACTATTATGTGTTTTTTCAATCATTTTGACAATAGCTTATCTGAATTTAGTATTGATATTTTTTAAACTTGTCTCATCCGCTAATGGTAAGTTATCTATTCACTGAGTGTAAACTCACCCCAATTTTTTATCTTTTTCAGATGAAATCTAGATAGCTTTATCTGTACCCAAAGCTTTGGAACATGAGAAGTATCTTTTAAAGTGATAGTCATGCTATTATATTTGTGTAATAAGAGTCTTTTGACTCATTACAGTGATTTGGTTATAATGTAGTTTTTACTCTGAGACTTCTATTGTTATTTGTAATATAGAAGTGCACTGCAGGCTTTGCACGTATATTTTTTGCACGTGTTGCCGTTGTCATGTACCTCAAAATAAGCTGTGCATTTTGGGGGCGTGACAATTTGTGGTATTAGAGCCTAGGTTTTAGCAGTCCTAGGCCCAAGTTATACAACTATTTTTTTTAGTAAATTGACTGAAGTTTACTCGAATCCGTTAGTGTCTAAGGCAAGGTTTCGGGGTTGCTTACGGCACTCCACAAGGAACGGGATACTTAATCGGTCTTTGACCAACCTCTAGTACTATCCTTACGGCTAAGCCCGTAGAGTAAAGTTCCATCGTATCACAAAAGAAATTTTTTCTTCAGCAACCAGACTCGTTTGATTTATAATTAAAACTTAGAGCTGCTTTTAGTGATCTTTGACTTTTTATTTTCTTTACTACAAGATGGCTAGGAACAACACAAACACTCCATCAAATCATGAAAGTGATTTGCACCGGTTCAAGGGCAAATCTTTGGTGGTAGAAATGCACGGATCCGTTCCCGAGGAGATCAAATAGATCCAAATGCCATGTTGCAAATGATGCAAAGTCTTACTACTGTCATGCAAAGTCAGCAGCAACAAATAAATCAACGGCAAGAATTCCGAGACAATGATCATCCTTGACTGCGAAGCGGTATGGCGGAGTTTAAAAGGTTGACGCAGCCTATCTTCAAAGGAAGTGTTGATCCAATGGTCGCCGAATACTGGATCACGGAGATGGAAAAAGTCTTCACTTATATTAAGTGTCCTGACGGCGAAAAAGTGGCTTATGCCATTTATATGTTAAAAGGACGTGCATATGGCTGGTGGCAAATGCAACAGAGGATTCTGGGACCTGGTGCTGATCAAATATCGTGGGAAGAATTCAAGAAAGTCTTTTATGAAAAATAATTTCCAAAGATTGTTCGCCAGCAAAAAGAGAAGGAATTTCGAGAATTGAAGCAAAATGATAAAACCGTAGCTGAGTACGAGGAAGAGTTTACTTATTTATCCAAATTTGCACCCCACTTTGTGACAACCGAAGAAGATAGAGCTCGTCGTTTCGAGGAGGGTCTGCAACCCAGAATAAGATTTCAAGTGAGTTCTTTTGAACTCTCTACTTATTCAGCAGTATTGAAGAAAGCGTTAGTGGTTGAAAAGGAGCGAAAAGAAATTTTCTCGGCGGATGATCATAAGAATAATGATACAAAGAAGAGGTTCAGATCGGACGGACGAGGAGGTCACAACAAGAATTGGCAAAACAAGAGACAAACTGTTGATTCAAAAGGGAAGCAGACTATGAACCAGAAACCGATCAGATGCACTATATGTGACAAGCCCAATCATGAGGCGAAGAATTGTTGGAGAGTTACAGGTGCTTGCCTGAGATGTGGTCAAAAGGATCATAAGATTGCAGATTGTCCCAAGATGAATGAAACTCCAACTCATAGGGCATCACAATGTGATCAGCGTCCTCAAGCGAAAGCTCGAGTTTACTCTCTGACCAAACAAGAGGCTCAGGCTAACAATGATGTGGTATCAGGTACCATACCTATATTTTCTACTGTTGCGCGAGTACTATTTGATTCTGGAGCTTCACATTCTTTTATTGCTACACAATTTGTTAGAAAACAAGAATTGCCATGTGATACTCTAGAGCATGAAATGCATATTAGCTCACCGGGAGATAGCATACTGATATCTAATAAGTCTTGCAAGTATAAGATAAGGATAGTGGATAGGGAATTTCCAACGGAACTGATCATCCTCAATATGCATGATTATGACATCATTCTAGGGATGGATTGGTTATCTAGAAATCATGCATCTATTTTATGTCGAGAGAAGAAAGTGGTGTTTAGAATTCCCAATCAACCGGAGTTTTGCTTTGACGGCAATAAGGTGCAAAACCCTATGCGCATTATATCAGCCCTCCAAGCTCATCGCATGTTGAGAAGTGGGTGCACTGGTTTTCTAGCATCAGTATAAGTCTTGAGCCAGAAAGACGTTAGTCTGGATCAAATTCCTATTGTACATGAATTTCCAGATGTCTTTCCAGAAGATCTTCCCGGAATGCCACCCGATAGGGAGATAGAATTTTCTATTGAACTAGTTCCGGGCACAAGCCCAATCTCAAAGGCCCCTTATAGAATGGCTCCAACAGAACTAAAAGAACTTAAGGAGCAGTTGCAAGAACTTCTGGATAAAGGGTTTATTAGACCTAGTGTTTCACCTTGGGGCGCGCCAGTGTTATTTGTGAAGAAGAAAGATGGTAGCATGTGACTAGGTATTGATTATCGGGAGCTCAACAAGGTGACTATACAAAATAAATATCCGTTACCAAGGATTGATGATTTGTTCGACCAATTGCAAGGAGCTAAGGTGTTTTCCAAGATCGATCTATGATCGGGTTATCATCAATTAAAGATTAAGACTGAAGATATTCCAAAGACTGCATTTCGTACCCGTTATGGTCATTATGAATTTCTTGTGTTACCATTCGAGTTAACGAATGCACCTGCATCTTTCATGGACCTCATGAATAGGGTGTTCAAGCCCTTCTTAGATCATTTTGTAGTGATATTTATAGATGATATCTTGATATATTCAAAGAACCAGAAGGAGCATGAGGAACACCTACAGAGTGTGCTTGGCATTTTGAGAAAGGAAAAGCTCGATGCAAAATTTAAGAAGTGTGAATTCTTGTTGGATAATGTGTCTTTTCTAGGACATGTTATTTCAGGGAATGGAGTCTCGGTGGATCCAACAAAAATTGAAACAGTTGTGAATTGGAATAGACCAACAAATGTTCATGAAATCCGCAGCTTTCTTGGCATGGCGGGTTATTATCGGAGATTCGTAGATGGGTTTTCTCGTATTTCATCACCGTTGACCCGTTTGACTCAGAAGGGGATCAAATTTGTTTGGTCTGAAGGATGCGAAAAGAGTTTTCAGGAGTTAAAGAACCGACTCTTCTCTGCACCAGTTCTCACTATTCCAATCGCAGGAGAAGATTTTACTGTTTATAGCGATGCCTCTCATAAAGGTTTGGGATGTGTGCTCATGCAAAATGGCAAAGTGGTAGCTTATGGTTCTCGACAATTGAAACCGTATGAGCAAAATTATCCAACACATGATTTAGAGTTGGTGGCGGTTATTTTTGCCTTGAAAATTTGGAGACATTATCTTTATGGAGTACATTGTGAAATCTATACAGATCACAAGAGTTTAAAATATATTTTTACTCAAAAAGAGTTGAACATGAGGCAAAGGAGATGGTTGGAGCTACTTAAAGATTATGATATTAGTATTAATTATCACCCAGGAAAAGCAAATATAGTTGCTGACGCCCTTAGTCGGAAGAGTAATATAGCTTGTCTCATTACTCGACAAAGACATATATTAGAAGATTTAGATCGGTTGAGAATTGAGATCCGGCGTCATCAACCATCGGCCAAACTGAACAACATCCAGGTACAACCTGCTCTGATTGATGAAATTAAGATCTCCCAAAAAGATGACTTGGAATTGAAAGCCATTCGGAAAGGAGTCGAGGATGATAAACAACCAGATTTTGTAATACATGGTGACGGATCCCTTAGATTCAGAAATCGACTTTGTGTTCCGAATAATCCAGAATTGAAGAAGAAGATTTTGAAGGAGGCTCATCGTTCTGGATAGACAATGCATCCTGGTGGAACAAAAATGTACAAAGATCTAAAGAAGATATACTGGTGGAATAATATGAAGAGGGATATTAGCAAATATGTCTCAGAGTGTGAGATATGTCATCAAGTAAAAGCAGAGCATCAAAGACCAGCGGGATTAACTCAAAGCCTCGATATACCAATGTGAAAGTGGGAGAAAATCACTATGGACTTTGTCACAGGGTTATCCAGATCTGCAAGAGGAAACAATGCCATATGGGTTATAGTAGACCGTCTGACTAAGTCGGCTCACTTCTTGCCGATCAATATGAAGTTTTCTTTGGAGAAGCTTGCAAAATTATATATTGCTGAAATAGTCAGGCTTCATGGTGTTCCAGTGGAGATCGTATCTGACAGAGATCCTAGATTCATATCAGAATACTGGAAAGGTGTGCACAAAATTCTTCAGAGTAAACTCTGTTTTAGCTCAGCGTATCATCCACAAACAGATGGTCAATCAGAAAGAACAATTCAAACTCTTGAGGATATGTTAAGATGTTGTATCCTTGATTTGAAAGGATCATGGGAGGAGCATTTACCATTGGCAGAGTTTGCATATAACAATAGTTACCAGTCAAGCATTAAGATGGCACCATATGAAGCTCTATACGGAAGGAAGTGCCGTTCGCCTATACACTGGGACGATGTTGGAGAAAGGAAACTTCTTGGACCTGAGTTAATTCAACAAGCTATCGATAAGATTTACTTGATAAGAGAGCATATTCAAAAGGCTCAAAGTAGGCAAAAGATTTATGCTGATCATAGGAAGAGAGAACTAGAATTTCAAGAAGGAGATCATGTATTTTTAAAGGTGTCTCCTAGAAGAGGTGTGAAAAGATTTGGAATCCAAGGAAAACTGAGCCCAAGATTTGTTGGACCATTTGAAATTCTTCAGCGTGTTGGTGAAGTCGCTTATAGGCTTGCCTTGCCACCTTCGTTGGCTAGAGTCCACAATGTGTTTCATGTATCTATGCTAAGGAAATTTATTCGAGACCCGGATCAGGTGATCGAATTGGCACCAATTAAGCTAAGGGAAGATTTGATTTATGAGGAGCACCCAGAACACATTGTTGATCAGAAGGAGCAAGTACTCAGACGGCGTATCATCAAATATGTCAAAATTCAATGTAAGAATCTGCTTGAAGAGAAGCAACTTGGGAGCTTGAGGAGGATATCTGAGAGATACCCACAAGCTGTTTGAAAAACCAAAGTGCATATAAATTCGAGGACGAAATTTTCTTTTAAGGTGGGTGAGATGTAATACCCACGTTTTTTTCACCGATTCTGCTTATTTTTTCTCCATTTTTCTTCCAATCCTGCCTAATTCCCCTCTATTTTTCTCCTCATCTGCCTAATTTCACCAACCATTTAGCCCTATATAAACCCCCCTCTCCTCTCGTGAAATCACACAAAACTAAAAAGAAAAAAATCACAAAAAAAAAAGAAAGAAGAAGGAAAGGAGAGCTCTGTTCTTCAAGCAAGATAATTTTCTACAGTTTTTCTTAGATAGTGATAATCCGATTCATGGATGCTTTAAAAAAACATACCTTACCATCGCCGGCGGGGATCTCGTCGTTGACCTCTGTCGCCAGCAAGCCCCACCTCCAAGGGGTCAATCATAGAGGATCAGCAGGCTCGAGTGAAAGAAGAACCGAAGGAAAAAAAAAGAGAAGAAGAAGAGGAACGGAAGAAGAAGAAGGGATTGAGGAGAGAGAAAGAGGAAATAAAATAAAATAACCAAATTTCTTTGAGACCCCTAAAAGTTTATCAGTTTGTATCTAGGTCCAAAAGATAAAAGGTAGTGGAAATATTCATGTAAACCTGTTACTCATTAATTACAGCGGACAAGAGACTCCAACTTTATTAGCAATTAGTTTGGATAATTTATGGAAAGTTTTTTTGTTTTGACCCATTAACTAGAAAAATTGCTGTTAAACCCAAGTTCTGCTAAATAATAATAATAATAATAACAGAGGCAAAATTTTTGAAAACCTCAGTAAACCATAAAGCATAGTATTATACAAAGAACAGTCTATACTAGAATTTTTTTATTTATTTATACAAAAATTTTATGATTATAGGTTCAAGTGAGGAGTAAGATAGTTGAATATGGTTCTCTAAGAATTATCAAATCTCTTGAGGTGGGTAGATTCTTATCATTAGTCATTTTGATCTATTATATATTTTTATGATAATTTTATATTGGTAGAGAAATTGTGGATCGGACATGTTATTACGTTCATTAATAGTAATTGTTAACAAATGTGAATAGTGGTAATTGTTTATCTTATACAAGATAAAAATTATTGATTACATGAGATTATTGAAATTTTCAAATTCTTGTTCACGATTCTTGTTCATTGACATATCGATTCTTGTTCATATGACATAGAGCTACTCTTAGTATGACATTTTATCGATAATTTATTCAAATTTACTATTCATATAACATGTTAAAAAATATGGTCTAATATACAAACTAGCGAAAATTATATTTTCGAGTTACTGCTCATTTGGCTAATTACTATTCATATGGCATTATATTTATTCTTGTTCATATGTTACTATTCATATGACATTTTTTTGACGAGCTACTTTTAGGTATGACATTTTATCTAACAATTTAATTGGTATAGATCATGAATATTATAATTTCATGAAAATTTTATGAGAGAGTCTACAAAAGCGTTAAAACATAATATATTGCTCTTCGTACAAGTAAATATTGCAAGTGATATTTGAAATGAAAAGAATATGTTTTAAATATTAAAATCCTCAAATCCACTATGGAATGAAGTGATTTGTTTAAGCCTACCATATGGTATTGAATGTACCGACCAATGTTAAAGTGGCCTTTTTGGCAATAGTGAAGTGCCCTTCGGACAACCTATGGTAGTGCTAGGTACATTCTGTCCCCGGGTTGACCTATAGTGATTCGATGTGCATTCCCATGCTACTGGGCTATAATTTTCGCAGCCTTAGTGTAACGACTGAGGAAGTTTTGCAAGTGTGAGTTTAGATTGATAATTATAGTTTTTAAAAGCATTTAGTATTCATTCGTATTGTTTCTTAAATTTTGTGATAATTCTTTTATGACAATGTCACATGCTATTATTGGAAATTCCTCTTATTCAAACTATTATGTGTTTCTCAATCATTACGACAATAGCTTATCTGAATTTAGTATTGATATTTTTAAACTTGTGCGATCCGCTAATGGTAAGTTATCTATTCAGAGTGTAAACTCACCCCAATTTTTATCTTTTGGATGAAATCTAGATAGCTTTATCTGTACCCGAAGCTTTGGAACATGAGAAGGATCTTTTAAAGTGATAGTCATGCTATTATATTTGTGTAATAAGAGTCTTTTGACTCATTACAGTGATTTGGTTATAATGTAGTTTTTACTCTGAGACTTCTATTGTTATTTGTAATATAGAAGTGCACTGCAGGCTTTGCACGTATATTTTTTGCACGTGTTGCCGTTGTCATGTACCTCAAAATAAGCTGTGCATTTTGGGGGCGTGACATGCAATCCTTTGAAACTAATGTGAAATGACTCCTCGTTGCCAAACGTCCTAGATCTCGCCTTTTCCTCGCCTCTCTCCTCACAAGACGCTCCCAAAACCTCAACTTTAGGGATAGGGTTTGAGAGAGAGGAAGGGGGGCTGCTAGGGTTTAAAACTCTGATAAAAAGATAATAATTTTTGTGAAAACACGGTATATATATATATATATATATATATATATATATATATATATATATATATATATATATATATATATATATATATATATATATATATATATATATATATAAACCAATTAAACCCGTTTGACCCGAACCGGAAACCTAGTCGACTAGGAAAAAGACCTTCGGTATTTTGGCTATAAGCTGTCTCATATGACCTCGGAATGAGGTGATCTAAGACTTTTGGAAATCTGTTGAAGAAACCTATAACTTTGGTCTTTTAAGTTTTTCCAGATTCTAACTATATCAATGTGTAAAACCTATAAACTTTAACTGGTCATTATTTCAGTTTCTCTTAAGTGAATGATTTGTGCATTTGCACTCATATATACACAAATATATATTGAATTTATCTCAAATCAATTCCTAGCATACTCAAACATTAATAAAATGTATTTATCACCAAATAACTCATTTATTATTATTTATCATAAAATATTCAAATTTTCGGAGTTTTACATTCTTCCCCCCTTAAAAGAACTTAGTCCCCGAAATTCCGCATTCGTATCTTAGAGGTTAATAATATGAGAAAGGCACTAAGAGGGAATAATCCAGACGAGGAAACCCTCCCGGACACAACTCATACCATTAATCTCTAGATATAGAACATAGCAATATTTATAATTAACGATCTAGAATGCCAATATTCCCACTCAACCCCTAACTAAACGGAACTAGTACGTCGGGCGAAAAATCCAAACAAGGAACCCCCCATATATATACCATGCGTTCCGAATGATTAGGAGTTAAGTGTTAACATCATCATTCTAGTGTTAAATATAAATATGATCATATAAAGAGTTATGAACATATAGAGAGTTATGAACATAAGCAAGTCCTAATAAAAATAATTTACCTGCTCAAACAGGTGTGGGTAGTCGCGACGCACATTCTCCTCAGCTCCCATGAAGCCTCCTCAGCTCCTCTCCGGTTCCACTGAACTTTGACTAAGGGTATTTCCTTATTTCTAAGCTTCTTATTCTCCTTGGCAAGAATACATACAGGAGTCTCAATCATAGTCAGATCATCGTGAATCTCGACCTCTGGTGCATCCAACACTCGTTGTGCCTCCTCATCGCGTAAATGCTTCTTAAGCATCGAAACATGAAAAACATCATGTATGCCCGACATCGATGCTGGGAGAGCTAACCGATATGAAACGGCTCCAACGCACTCCACAATCAAGAATGGCCCAATGTACCTCGGAGCAAGCTTACCTCGTCTACCAAATCGCTGGACTCCCTTCATCGGCGATACCTTTAATAATACTTATTCCCCAACTTGGAATCTAAGGGTCGTCGCCTCGATGCATAACTCCGACTCTGTCTTTGCAAGAATGTGCTCTCGAATGACTACTACTTTCTCCGTAGTCTGTCTCACAAGCTCCGGTACAAGTAATAGGTTATCCTCAGTTACGCCCAACAAATAGGTGATCTGGGGCCTCCGTACAATGCTTCATCACGGTGCCATACCAATAATCATTTGATAAGCTGTTGTTATAGGCGAATTCAATCAATGGAATATGGTCCTCGGTATACGAAAATCCATAATGCATGCCCGCAACATGTCCTCAATACTTAGTTGACCCTCTCCGTCGTCCATGCATGCGTGGGTGAAAAACACTAGAATATGACAATGTACTACCAAAAGAATTTTGGAAACTCTTCCAGAAATGTGAAGTAAAAACTGAGCCTCGATCTGATACAATCGTATCTGGTACTCCATGCAATCTCACAATCTCCTGGATAAATATCCTCGCATAAATCTCAGCTGTGTATGTCATTTTTTGCTGGTATAAAATGTGCTGACTTCGTCAACCAATCGGCTATCACCCAAACTGAATTGTTCTCTTTCTTCGATCTCGACAATCCTACAATGAAGTCCATAGAGATATCTGCCCACTTTCACTCCGAATGGGTAAAGGCTGTAGGGTTCATCTTTGGTCTCGATGTTACGCCTTCACTTCTTTGGCGGGTAAAATACTTGGCCACATACTCAGCAATCTCCCTATGCATTCTGCTCCACCAAAAATGTCTCCTCAAGTCCTTATACATCTTTGTTGTGCCTGGATGTACTGCAATACCCTCTCTGCTAATGGCGTGGCCTAAAAATCTAACCTCGGATAACCAAAACTCACACTTGCTAAATTTGGCATATAGCTGATGCTCCGCAATGTTTGCAATGCTAGGCGAAGATGCTGCTCGTGCTCTGCCTCCGATCTCGAATAGATAAGGATATCATCAATAAATACTATCACGAACTGATCCAAGTATGGACGAAAAACCCGGTTCATCAAGTCCATGAATACTGCGGGTGCATTAGTCAGCCCGAACGGCATGACAAGAAACTCGAAAGACCCATAACGAGTCAGAAAGGCGATTTTGGGGATATCCATCTCCCGCACTTGTAACTGATGATAGCCAGAACGAAGATCAATCTTCGAGAAGTGTTGCGCTCCCTACAGCTGGTCGAACAAGTCATCAATCCTCGGTAGTGGATACCTGTTCCGGATAGTGACTTTGTTCAACTCTCGATAATCTCTACACAAACGCATACTACCGTCCTTCTTCTTCACGATGAGGACCGGTGCTCCCCACGGAGAATGACTCCGGCGAATAAAGCCCTGAGATAAAAGATTGTCCAGCTGAGTCTGTAGCTCCCTTATCTCAGCAGGTGCCATACGATAGGGAGCTCGAGATATCGGTGCTGTGCCTAGCTGTAACTCAATACAGAACTCAACCTCTCTCACAGGAGGTAACCCTGGTATGTCTGAAAGACATCACGAAAATCTGAGACCACTCTAGTCTCGCAACTTCGGCACTCGATCCCTCAAAGATCACCTCCTCGATATAAGCCAGAAATGACTCCGCAAACTGATTTCCCTGCGAGGTTGCTACAATCAACTCAGACCCATCGGACGCTCGCAAGCTGACAGTTTTAGTAAAACAGCCGATACTGACATGGTATGATGATAGTCAATCCATACCGGAAATGACGTTGAAATCCGACATCCTCAACATGATAAGATCTATGAAAAACTCGGACTCATCTAGTCTGATGACACATCTCCTACAGATACTCTCTAATAGGGACACCTTCCCTAAAGGAATAGAGACGGACAATGGTATGTCTAAAGGAAGTGCTACAAGCTGAAGCCTATCCACGAAGGCATGAAAGATAAAAGAATGTGAAATTCCCGAATAAAACAAGGTCTGAGTTAGAAAGGAAATCACGAAGAAAGCTCCGCTCACATCGTGCTCACCGCGATGCGGTTGCATAAACTTTCTTGCGTGGCTTCGCTGTTAGCGTGGCGGTGGTGGAACGTATGGGTCCATCTGACCCTGAGAAATATTCTGAATAGCGCAATTCTAGCCTATTGGCCCTTAAGTCCTCAAAATAATAGGTAGTACATCTATCCTCCACGTAGCTTAGCATCACTGAAACTCTTGACCACGACTTACGTCATCTTTGGCGAATTATGTTGTCCTTGTTATTGGTGGTATAAATTCTTACCCCGCTACTGGAATTCTTTAGATCCCGCAATAGGCCTCTTGTCCTTAACATTGTGACTATGCTAGTCTTAATTCCATAATTAATTATAGACATATCTCTTTGCTCTAATCAGACTAGCTCTAATTGCTTGTCGAAAAAGTATACAAAATTTCCTAAATAAGTGATATTCGCTATTCTAATGAAAAATCTGAAGTCGGTGACACCCTTAGGTGCTATCCTCTGGTGATATCCTCTACGCTGAATACATCCAACTTCCGCTTTGGTACTAGGTTAACGTGAAGATAATTTCATGCATTTCTTCCATTTATAGGCTGTACATGAATCCAGTGCGCCCTGAAACTATGGTGCTCTTAGTGTCTGATGTCTTTCTTACTCTTACAGAGCCAAACCTCCTATTCTGCGGCTCAAATAGCTGGTTGTGGTGATGGTGTGACCATTGTATTTCCTCGCAATTGGCGGCCGACTGGCGGTGGTGGAACTCGAGAAAGTGGTACTGCTGGTAAAAACGGATACGATACTCGCTCCTCGATTGCTGCAAAATCTTATTGCAAACAACATCATGAAGTCGATCAGATACTATGGAGCCTGCTACAGCTCGGGCCCTGCTTGCCCAGCTATCCAGGTATGAGTTTTACCTCGATCACATCCTCGTCCCGACGTTTATAATATCAAGAGGAGAGCATATATATACATAACGTATCACAATAAGTATTCATCACACATACTATTCACACAAATATTTTAAATCAACATAAAATAGTTGTCACGCAAAAAAAATCATAATTTTTGAATATACGTATATATCGTCCTCACTCATTCTAGGAATTCCTAGCAGACTCTTTACATGATTCCTAGGAAACTCTATCCTAGCTCCACCATATGACACAGGAATGATCCTAAGGATCCTGGAACTAAAGCTCTGATACTAACTGTGACGTCCCTGGTTTCAACGAGGCTGCAGTCCAAGGTGAAACCAAGGATGTCAAACCTGCCATGCACCCACACAGTGCAATAACATGTTTTACTAATCACAGTAATATTCTCTAGTGGAGTCAAAAGAAGTGTAGGTACAAAACAGGCAAAATAAAGAAAATAAATACAATAGACATGATGAAGAAAGATATCTCATAAATGAAATCATGTCTCAACTTATTAAACTGAGATATAACAGATCTCTAAAATAAATGTTAAATATCTCGATATGAGTCAACTGGAAATGTAACTAAGGCTTACTGCCTTTACAATATGATAACAAAACTCTCTAATGTCTGAATGAAAATACAAAACTACAGTGGAGCCTCAAATGGTAAAATTATGTGATGTCGACTATGCTAGAACTCCGTCATCCTACGTCTCTCCGAAACTTTGAACTGTCTGAAAGAGAAAATTTAAAATAAAAGAACAACAACAAGAGCGTCAGAGCGCTATAGCAAGATCACCTCCATCCGCCCCAGGGGAAGGGCTGCTAGATGAAGTGGAGGCTCTATCTATTAAGCATAGTCTACCTAAATCATTTTTCCCGTATCTAATGGAATTAATTTTTAGACACCTACAAATCGAGTCGTAGTACGTCGAGCAAAATAATCCAAACAAGAAAACCCTCATGTATATACCATATATCCCGAATTGTAAACATCTAAATATTAATACCGAACTAACAATAAATAATCTAAATGAATCAACAATTAGAAGTACACAACACGAGGCTGATGCGTCGGCGAAATAATCAAATAAGGAAACCCTCATGTATATACCATATGTCTCAAATTGTGAATCGCTAATCACTAATCCCAACCTGAGAAAATAAAGAAAAGAGCAATAAAAGAGAATAAAGACATCAACATATCGTATTCATAATATCTCCTACTATCACTAGGAAGATAGAATGAATATCAGCATAAATCCGGTGTACTTTCAAATATAAAGTACCCTCATCTATATATTTTAGTAGCGAGTCAAAATATAACTGGCATCCGCCAATGACTCAGGATATCAATTAACTATCTCAATGTAATCCTCGTGCAAGATTACATTTACATAGCATTATCATGCGCAAGCGGACTACCTGTAGGTATCCTAAACAGTGTACACGGCTCATTAGTCTCATCGTGATCTCAGTGCGTAACACGAGTGCGGAACGGCCTACCATAT
The DNA here is from genome assembly GCA_012295165.1 of Asparagus setaceus. NCBI lineage: Eukaryota > Viridiplantae > Streptophyta > Magnoliopsida > Asparagales > Asparagaceae > Asparagus > Asparagus setaceus. The sequence goes on along the minus strand of CM022702.1, from coordinate 44,301,945 downwards.
AGGTATCCAAATAGATGGCTCACAAGCCTCATCGCATCCTCGTGCGGACGAACTGCTATACAAATCATCCAAACCCGACTCAATGGCCTGTACATATGGAATATCGACGCACTACCCCACGTAGTACTGAGCTGAGCCCATCAACGATATCCATCTCGTGTATAAACTGTGTATATCTGGAATATCAGCACTACTCCATGTAGTACTGAGTTGTGCCCATCAACAATATCCAACGTGTGTATAAATAACTCCAACTCAAGTGTAATCAACTCAACACTTGTCAAATTTCCCTTTGGGATACTCAAATGTGTACTATGACACTATTCAGGTGTACTCGTGTGTATGCTACTACACTATTCGTGAATTTACGAGTAAGGAAGTGCGGCTCAAACCTGCAAACATATCTCCAACAGATGCAAAATAAAAATTTAGGCAACAACCTTAGTAGTCGACTATTATGAATATTAGTTGACTACTCTGCAAACACACAGTTTCTGTTATACTCAACTGGGCATGAGTAGCCGATTACTAAGCTTAGTAGTCGACTACTCTGTCAAGACACACATTCTTTCGTGCACAAACTGTGCTTATATCAATTGTCATATCATAATGTTAAAACGAGATTTTATACTTAGCATATGCATCATGAATTATCTGAATCATCAAATTAAATTATTATATCTTCCAAATTAGGGTTTAACATCCTAATTAAATAATTTCTTAAATTATCTCATATGTAAACCAAGTGATTATTAACATATGATAAAACTACTCATGAACAGAGGTAAAATTTATTAAACATATTTATCTTACTTAGGTATCACAAACTTAGGGTTTAAGCATGATTAATTAACATGAAAACTCAAAGAAACCTTCACGTAATAAATCAATTATTTCATATCAGCATATCTGCAGTTTTCTGCAGAACATATCATTAGTAAATTAAGCATATCTTTCTCTAGATAAACTCTATTTAAGAATAGTTTTTCACTTTTGGAGACTAGATTCACATAGAAATCATTTGGCACTGGTTTGGTTTAGTTTGGAGTTTATTTGTTATCTCAAATTACCAGTTAAAAGTTACACACGTGCAGCAGTTTTCTGCAGGATATATCATTAGTAAATTGAGTATATCTTTCTCTATACAAACTATTTTTTAGAATGTCTTTCTGTTCTAGAAACTAGATTCACATATCTTTCATTTGATACTATTTTAGTTTAATTTGGAGCTTATTTTCTATCTCAAAATTTTAGTTAAATATTATATATGTGTAGCAGTTTTTCTGAAAAATATATATCACAAGATTAGTGTAGAAGAAGACCCCAATATTCAAATAACTGGGGTTTTCACAAGGTAGATCTTAGTCTACCAATTTAAAATAAAATTTTTATTAATCCTAATCATCATGATCATTTTTCTCTCATAAACAGTAAGAAAAACATGTAGATCTAACATTTGTTTACAATCTAACATTAAAATCTATTCTTTTAACCCTCCAAGTTAAGATTTAGGCATGTAAATATAAATTAAACATCTAAACTACTTATTTAACTATGGGGATGGGTTTGGATGCAAGTGATCTTGCCTTATTTTGTGTGCAAGCCTTTGAAACTGATGTGAAACGACTCCTCGTCGCCAAACGTCCTAGATCTCGCCTTTTCCTCGCTTCTCTCCTCACAAGACGCTCCCAAAATCTCAACTTTAGGGATAGGGTTTGAGAGAGAGGAAGAGGGGCTGCTAGAGTTTGAAACTCTGATAAAAAGATAATAATTTTTGTGAACACACAGGTATATATATATATGCAAACCCGAATTAAACCCGTTTGACCCGAACCAGGAAACCTAGTTTGACTAGGAAAAAGACCTTTGGTATTATAGCTATAACTTTCTCATATGATCTCAGAAAGAGGTGATATAAGACTTGTTGGAAATCTATTGAAGAAATCTACAACTTTGGTCTTATAAGTTTTTCCAGATTCTTACTATATCAATGTGTAAAATCTATAAATTCTTAGCGGTCATTATTTCCAGATTTCTCTTCGTGAATGATTTGTGCATTTGCACTCATATATACACAAATATATATTGAATTGATCTCAAATCAATTCCTAGCATACTCAAACATTAATAAAATTTATTTATTACCATATAACTCATTTATTATTATTTATCATAAAATATTTAAATTTTCAGAGTTTTACAATATCTCTTTAGGAATGTGAGTAAGAAGGGGAACTAGAGTCCATTCCTGCGAGTACCGGGCATGAATAGAGAAAAGGATTTTCAAGCATGGTCCCGTGTTCCATACCGCTTTTTTGAACGAGTGTGGATTCCATGTAGGAGATACGTTCAAAAGCTTCCATCATCAAGCCGAAGAGCCTATCTCTGCCCAAACTTTGCTTGTGGGGTTCCTTTCAATCTGGTTGAAAGGATGCATCGTGACCTATCATCCAAAGGACTACATATCCTTCAAAGTGTTATACCCTGCAATCTTGATTGCTCATGGGTACAACCTGGCTTTGCTCTTGGCCATGATCAGCTGCATCCATCATGGATTAAGGGAGTTAGCAAATGAATATTTAAATTTGTAAGGTGGGAGCCCAAGGGAAGAAGTCATGAATCCCATGGTGGAGCTATTGTACACCTATCTGATGGTGTGGTATACACTCCATTGCTCTTCACTTTTGTCTCTACCACTAAGCGTGAAGAAGGGGTCACACTACTATAGCGGTATGAGTCCTCAAAGTGGACGGTCAAGTATGCTGCGGTGATCCCCGAATTGTGTGGAACAAAGGCCATTATCGTCTCTACTGTTGCTTCCACGAGATTGTTGGTGCCAACTTTGGAGACAAATTCGAAGGCGGTCTTGGATCGGAGGGGTTCACCTACATAACCAGTGGTTGCTTCAACTGGCTGGTTCACATCAGACACGGGCATCTCGTCGCTCGCCTGAAAGGAATGGAATGCTACATCGAGCCTTATCTTCCTTGTCATTTTAAGCGGAAATTTGAGTATGACTAACTTTATGTTGGTAATCCGAACACAGGGTTATTACGTTCAGGGAGTCTCGTTAATGAAGCTCATGCTTGGTATCACTTCACTGCTGGGAGTACTGACGCTACTTTTATATTGCCCTATAATGTTCCTAACTGCTATATGACGTTAGGATTTTGCATGTGGTACAGCACGGTGAATGTCCCCAGTCCAAACTTCTAGGTGAACAAGGCTGGTGTAAAGTGGATTATCCAAAAGTATAAAGAAGCTTCTAAGAAAGGCTCCAAGAGTCAAGCACCTGGGCTCCAAGAGTACCTAGCAAAAGCTAGGTTAGATGGGGATGACGATGACTCTTGTGCACTTGCTAACAAGTCACCACCACGTACACCTATTGGCATCAGTATACGGAAGCCAACGATCCAACAGGAGGCAGCAAATAGGGGAGCTTGTGGAAAAAGACCACGACAAGTTCAACGCCCACAGGAGCCACTTAAGCATCCACGATTAGAATTGCCTTCGAAGGAGAAATCTCTAGTAATAGAGGAACCTCCTAAGTCAAAGGAAAAATCTCTTATAGCCTCCACGCATGAACCAGTGGCAGAGCATGTTGCTACTTTAGGTAATTCCCCTATTGGGTCACCATCTCGATAAGTATATGTTTTGATGATGTGTGCTCCTCATTCTCCTCATTTATAGATAAGGAATCCACGCACGTCGACTGGGTGGATTCAGAAGAGGAAGAGGAAGAAATGGTTGACTATGACACCGACATCTACTTCACCGATCCTGATGAGTCCATACCAAGAGGTCATGCAGGCGGGTCTTCCCACATCTCAAGTACATTTTTCATTCACAAGGATGGCGTAATTATTCCAACTTGATAACTAACATCTTACTTTCCTCATATTGCAGGCGCTGAGGCTGAACCTGGTATTGGTGCCGCGACTACCGTGCCTCTTTTCATCGCCAAACCTTCAATCGCTAGGCTTTTGGTTTCTATTGTAGAGTCATCTAAATTTGAAGGAGATGTGCCAATTTCTCCTCTTCCTCGAGGAGATGAAATGGGGGGGTGCCTGCAAGGCCTGAACCCCAGATTGAAAGCAAAACTACGGTGTCAGTGAAAAAGCCTATTGAACCATGGGTCGAGATAGCTAATGTTGATATCATGCCTACGGACACGTCCACAATGATAGCATTGGTCACAGAGCACTCCGAGCCTTTGGCATACCCACAATGACAACATTGGTCATACAACACTCTAAGACTTTGTTTATGACAACTCCCGTTTCCTTTGCTTCAATCAATATTTCAAGTGATTTAGCTTCACTTGCTTCATATTTTATGCTGGGTGGAGACCAACTAAAAATAGCATCGATTGAGTTGCCCTTGACGACCGAGTCTTTAGGCATGGTGACTGAAGCAGGCCCGTTGAGGCTAGTGGAAGCTCCTTCTTCTCCGCATTCTGATGACTTAGCCGAATCAGAGATTTAGATTCTGGTCAAAAGTTTGATGAAGCTATTCAACCAGAGTGTTGAAAGTGCTCTGACTGCCAAAAAAGAGGAATTTTAGACTAAATCTGCCGAATTGTTCGCTAAATGTACCTATAGGGAAGAACGCTTAAAGATGGAATGGACTTGGTTAGAAGCTGGGAAAGCTTGATCAGTTCTAGCTAATTCAAAGGCTTAGCAGGCTTTGAAAGGCGTTGATGATGCCCGCAAAATTGGAATGGCTCAGTGCGTCAAACGTATTAGGTCCTTGTGTCACCAATGATCTTGGCTCATCTTCATGTTGCATCCTTTGCTTTTGTAATGACTTAGTTCTCTTTTGGCAATAAAGAACTTTTTTACTTTTAGATTTGAATGATACAGCTGTAATATTAACATATCGTATGAAATTTTTTGAATCGCGAATGATTCTGAGGGGAAAATGGCTAAGATTTAACTCGCTTATATGAAGAGAAGAGTCCATAGAGGTGTAGTGTTAACCGGTCGACGGAATTATACTGATAGAGGTGTGGTGTTAACATGTCCGATTTGAATAGTTAGTATTGTTTAGAGGTGTAATGTTAACATGGCAATACTGAGAGAACTTAACAGAGGTGTGGTGCTAACATGTCAAATGGAACAACCGACAGAGGTATAATGTTAACCGATCAGGTTCAAGGGAGTCTAAGAAACATCTACCATTTGAAAGTGTGGTGTTAACTTAACGGTACGAAAAGAATCAATAGAAGTATAATGTTAACTGATCGATTTTGGAAGAGGGACTGATAGAGGTGTGATGTTAACCAGTCAGATCTTAAGAAATGCAAACCGTTAAGAGGTGTAATATTAACATGACGGTGGTAAGAGATTCTCAGGGTTACAGAGGTATAATGTTAACTTGATAACTCGCTGGGGGATTTTGTTGGAATTGAATTATTAATACTTTTGGTTGAGAAATCATTCTCATGGTTAGAGATGAAAACTTAAACGTGACCGCTATCTCCGTGGGGAGATTAATAAGGCTCAATTCAAGGGTAATATTTCTTGAGAAATTTCTCGTTGATTGGTGCCATAAGCCTGTTGCTATTGGATCAATCAGGCGGTACGCCCCATTCGAGTAAACTGTCTCTACTACAAACGGGCATTCTCATTTGGGTTAGAATTTGCCTTTGGTCTTATGCATCATAACCATGGGTCAATGAACAGCTAAGACCAACTCTCCTTCTTTAAAGGATCGTTCTTTGACTCTCCTATTGAAGGCTCTTGAGATTCGAGATTGATACATCTCGATCCGTTGTTGAGCTTTAAGTCTCAACTCATCTAGTGCCTCTAATTCTTGAAGACGTCTCTGATGGTGTTCTTTCATCATCATCTTTGTTGCGAGAGCCATTCTCAACGATGAGATTTAAATTTGTAAGGGAATTGCAGCTTCATATTCGTATACTAAGGAAAAGGGTGTAGCGCCTATGGGAGTGTGGACCGTTGTTCAATAGGCCCAAAGACACTCTCTATGTTTCTCATCCTAATTTTATTTGTTGGGAGAGATGAACTTCTTCAAAAGCTTGATAGTGGTCTTGTTAAAAGTTCGCGTGAGACTTGGACGAGCTTGCGATGGTTGAGGTGAGCTTCATCATTGGCTTGTGTTTGAGCCCATATGAAGTGTTTAGCCCATAGGCGTTCACTTCTTTGGACTTGGACTGACCATTAGTCCAAGTGAGAGTATATTTTAACCATCTACAAGAATCTTCTTCTGCATCCCCTCTGACTCTGTTGTTTACCGTGTTGAAGAGTTTGTGCATTGTTTCTACTGAGAAACTTCACATGTAGGACACTCTTGAAGGTCTTTGTTATCTTTGTGGTAGATGATATAATCATTCGGACACGCATCGATCCTATTGTAATTGAAACCCAAAGCAAAAATAATCTTCTCAGCCTGATAAGTTATTTTGGGTATGCTAACCTCTCCTCCACGAATTACCGTCTGCAGCAAATCAAGAAGCATTTCAAAAATAATTGTTAGCAATTTCGCTAAAGGTCTTAATATGCAGGTGTTTTAGTATAAATAAAAATCTGGAGTACTCGGTGCAACCCTTATATAGGTCCTTTTCATTATCTTCTAGTAGCTTTATTATTCGCTTTACATCTGCAGAAGCATGCATATCTTCAAAATTTTCTACAACTTCGACATCTTCGACCTCTTCAGCATAATCTTTACTATCATCTTCAATGTCTTCTTCAATATGATCTTTAATATCATCATCTATATCATATTCAGTAGGACATGCTAAAATATCATTGAACATTATTTCTGTATCATCTATCCTTAAGCTATCGGACGTACCAACACACACATTCGGCTCATCATCTCCAATACAACCTTCCCCGTGATATAACTAATATTTATATTTCTCATCAAACCTTGAATTTACTAGGTGGCTTCATAATCCTCTCGATTCTGCAACTTCATATTCCTACACCTACAATAGGGACAATACGTAGAACCGCTACTTAAATCCCTTGGATTCATTCTAGCATACCACATGAAGGCGTCGCATCCCTCCTTATATCGCATGTCACGATATCTTTCAAGTTGAGGAATATTCTATCCACGACTTGTCTGAAACTATCCTCATCTATAGATTATATATAATTATTACTTATATCACTACTAATACTAAATTTATAACTCTTCATTGCAATATACATACAACACACATCATAATTATACATATGTATCATTTAACAACAAAATATATTTTTCCCTTCTAAATTAAAACTGAATCATATTTATAGATTGATTAGAACACTCTAGCAGCTGTCATAGGAAAGGCTTCTATCCTATTAAGAATATAGTAATGCATACATCCAACTCCGTAACTTTGTATCTTTTCATTTCTTAAAAATTTTGACAGCACCTGCCTGATGTTCTCCCTGTACACTATGTAATTGTTATTATGTGTATTGGCAATAGACCAAAATGTAGTACAAAATCGTTTATTGTACATGGAGAACAATGAGTACATGCTGCCAAAATTTTTAAGAAATGAAAACATACAAAGTATACAAATTTGAATGTATGCACTACTATATTCCTAACCCGTCGGAACTAGACAGATCCAATAATTAAGAATTTAAGTACCAATTCTTTCTACTTATAATATAAAGTAAGCGATCGGTTTAGTAGAAAACTTAGTTTCCTACCCAAAATTGAGTTGTCTATCTTATATAATAAGTCTAAAGAATTGGATATAATATTGGAAGGAGTCGAGGATAATGTTATCTTTTTATTTACCTAAATTGGATACATAACACATTATTATAATGTGTTATATGTAACTCTATTTTCTAAAACATATTTGCTTGATAAATCACACATTTCCAAATCACAAACTTATAGAATCACACATTTTAGTAGTAAGCATTAAAATTAGTATAAATTGGGCTATCATGATTCGGTGACAAGACTTAAAGTTAGTATTGCTAGTGTTATTTGAGTTATTATGGTAATTAGTATAATTTTATTTAGGGATAATTACATTTAGGGTTACATTTAGGGTTAGAATTGATTAATTGATTTGTTAGAACTATGGTTAATTAGGTTTAGTATTAAAAGTATTGCTCAATTAGGGCAAAATTGCAGTTGAATTAAGGTTTACAATTATAGTCAATTGCTAAAAATTTGTTTAAAATATAGTTAAAGTAAGGATTAGGGTTTACAATTAGTGTTAATTACTAGAAAGAGCTCAATTAGGTTTAGGATTAAAAGTGTTGCTCAAATAGGGCAAAATATAGTCGAGTTACGGTTCAAAATTAGGGATAATGGCTGAAATTTGTTCAATTAGGGTTACAAGATTTAAACTTGTACATATTGGGTTAGAATTTAGAGTATTTGGACAAAATTAAATACTAAACTACAAAAATTTAAATAAAAATAAAAATTTTCTTGAAAACACACCTTAATTGAGAGAGAAGAGGAGATGGGGCGGTAGTGAGAGCTAGAGATGACGAGGGGCGGCAGCGGCGATGAGCTAAAGTTGAGGAGGGGTGGTGGTGATGACTAGAGAGAGGAGGTCACAGGCGACAAGAAGAGGCAGTGGCGACTAGAGAAGAGATGGTGAGTGGCGACTAGAGGCCGAAGCTCGATTGGGAGAGAGTGTGCTCGAGAGAGAGAGAGTGAGTGAGTGAAAAAGTTTGGAGTGAATTCTCTTCACATATATTTTGATGGGAGAAAGATACTTGATATATACAGGTAGCTTATTGCCAACTATCAGAATCCTAAAACAAGGTAAAACTCTAACTACCAAATATACACCTATCACTATCTATAATTATCTCTAACTAATTACAATAATTATCTACTTTCCAATACTCCCCCTCAAGTTGGCGCATGAGGGTCACAAATGCCCAACTTGTGTAGTAGAAATTGAAATTGTTGCCGGGCGAGAGCCTTGGTGAAAATGTTTGCCAGTTGGAACTGTGATTGCACATGAGCCGTTACAGTATTCCCAGCCTAGAGTTGCTCTCTCACATAATGATAGTCTATCTCGATGTGTTTGGTCCATTCATGGAAAACATGATTTGCTGCTATATGGATAACAGACTGACTGTCACAATATAACTTCATAGGCCCTTCGTGATTTACCGTCAAGAACGCTAATAGGGACTTCAACCAAATTAGCTCGTTAGTAGCCACTGCCATCGTACAATACTCTGCCTCTGCTAAAGATCGAGTCACGGTGCTCTGCTTCTTCATCTTCCAGGATACCGGCGATTGCCCAAGCTTGACGAAGTATCCCGTCACTGATCGCCGTGTGATTGGGCAGCTTGCCCAATCAGAATCGCAGTAGGCGTACAACCTCAAATCACTGTCCGCACGTAGTAAAATCCCTTGTCCGGGATTACCCTTGAGATAGCGTACTACCTGCATGGCTCTCTCGAGATGTTCTTTTTGAGGCGCTTGTGCGAATTGGGACAACACATGCATTGAGTAAGAGATCTCCGGGTGAGTAATCATCAAGTAAATTAGTTGACCAACTAGACGCCGATAAACCGAAGCATCCTTCACTTCTTCACCCTTTGTTAGCGCCAATCTCTGTCCTTGTTCCATTGGAGAGTCAGCGGGTTTACATCAAAGAAGACCACTCTCCGATATTATGTCCAATGCATATTTCCTTTGGCACAAAAATAGCCCCCATTGCGATCTGGCTACCTCTATACCCAAGAAATACTTGAGTGCCCCCAAATCCTTGATATGAAAACATTTCTCTAGATAACTCTTAAAGTCTAAACATGCCTCCGAATCATTCCCCGTTAGTATGATGTCATCCACATATACTAACAATCCCATGAAGACTTTGCCCTTCTGATATGTGAATAGCGAGTAATCGGCAAGAGACTGAACAAATCCATACCGTTTTAAAGCTATTGTTAACTTAGAGAACCAATTTCGTGATGCTTGACAAAGTCCATAGATCGACTTCCAAAGTCGACAAACCATGTTGTCTCCATCTACTTTGAAGCCCGGGGGTAGTCTCATGTAAACTTCCACCTCTAAATCACCATGCAGGAAAGCGTTGTTCACATCCATCTAATGTAGTTCCCATCCTTTTGACATTGGTACTGCTAAGAAGACTCGAACTGATACGAGCTTTGCTACTGGCACAAAGGTTTCATGGAAGTCCAAACCTTCAATTTGGGTGAATCCCTTCGCCACAAGTCTGGCCTTGTAGCGCTCCACTGTTCCATCAGAATTGTACGCCACTGTGCACTTCTCACCGCAAAATAGTTCCGAGGCTCCACTTGTGATGTTATTGCCGCCAAGAATATTTGATGCCTATGAGAGAATTTATCAAATGTTACGTAATTAGCTAAGGGATAAGGAGTACCTGAGAACCTTTCATGTTGTGGAGGCTCGAAGAGGGGGGTCTATCTTCACTTTGGCAAGCTGTTCTTGATTTTTCCCAGTTCGATGCCCGGATATGATATCCCGATGCCCAGGAAAAAATGGGCTGCCGGCTGATATAGACGGCCCACCGTCTTCCTGTCCTGGACAACCTTTCTGATCAATGTGTACTGAGTACACGACATAATTGTCTAGATGCACCAGTCTCCTGGTCATTCTTCTTTGCCTCCCATAATCCTCCTCTACACCGTTCTTCTAAACACGTTCATCCCGTGCTTCATTTGCACTCCCCCTTTCATCCAGAATAGTGTCAATTTGTTCGCCTCGAGGCTGTAGTTCACCATCAATAGGTGTTTTGGGCTCTTGATCCTCATCGAATGGATATCCCGAAGCAACTTGTGCATCTCTTCTTTGTTCAACTTGGCTGATATCTTGAGCAAAAGGAAAGACATCCTCATGAAATGAAACATCGCATGAAGTAAAGAACACATTCTTCTCGAGATCGTACAACTTCCAACCTTTCTTCCCATAATGATATAGCCCACAAAAACACAACGCCTACTCCTAGCCCCAAATTTGTCTTTCTGCCTAGGGTTATTGTGAGCATAACAGAGACACCCAAAAATCTTAATGTGTCTATATGATGGCTTAATATTAAATAAGATCTCATGAGGCGTTTTTCCATGAAGTTTAGTGGTAGGAGTTCTATTTATCAAGTAAGCTGCTGTCAAGATGCATTCTCCCCAGAACTCAATTGGCAAACACGCTTGAAATCGAAGTGCCCTAGCCACTTCTAAAATGTGTTTATGTTTTTTCTCCACTCTCCCGTTCTGTTGTGGTGTGTCAACACAACTAGTCTCATGCACTATTCAGTTGTCCCTATAGAATTTTTGCATCGGTCCGTACTCAAACTCCAACCCGTTATCACTATGAATTCTTTTTTCAATTTTTGTAAATTGAGTCTTGACCATCATACAAAAATCAATTAGACGTCTACTAGCTTCGCTCTTTTCTTTTAATAGAAAAACCCAAACAGCACGACTACAATCATCCACAATTGTAAGGAAATAGTGGGCTGAAATTGCCCTAGAGGGGGGTGAATAGGGCAATATGCTAATCTAATCCGAATTAATGCTAATTAAAACTAATTAACAAATTATATCCTAGCAAGAATGATATTCAATAAGATTATATGTAAGGATATGTAAGCAATACTAAACAAAATAGTGGATGAAATGATCAATAAAAATTGGCGAAATAGGCAATAAGCACAAATAGAAATGAACGCCAAGCAAACACAAACAAACGATATGATCACGGAGTTCGGTCCCCATGACCTACGTCTTTGCTCCTCGCCTCGAGGAGATCTCCACTATCACAACCGGGTTTTCTACGCTCACCTAAATACGTTGACAACGTCTACACATTCGGTTTTCTAGCTCACCGAAAACTTTACAATCTCTCACAATTGCAATCACACAACCTCACCCTCTAAGTGCCGGTCTCAAGCCCGTGTTTCCCTCAAGTGCTCGGATTTACTACCTCTCCCTAGGCTTTACTACCGACGCCACTCCTCTTGGGACAACCCCGTCTCTCACCGCACACTTCTCTCGGTGTCCTTGTGTATTACAATGTGAGTCCTCACAATAAGTTCGCAAATACAAATTTTGTTCTCTACAATGGATGAGAACTCAATGTAGCTCACTCTCTAAGTCACACTACCCACAACTCAAATAATACAATGTATGCAAATACTATAAGCTCAATGGTTGTGTGTGTAGACAAAGAGAAATAATCAAAACTAAACTCAAATAAATTCTAGCTTATGGAAATGAAAATCAAACATATAAATCGCTAGATATGAGTTTAGAAAAACTTCTCTAGATGATAAGAGAGAAGGAGAAGAGTTGAATGCTCAAACACCAAAGGATGATCTCCTCAAGCTCTTGTGAAAGTTTCTTCACAAACTAAACTTCCAAATAAACTAAACAAAAACTTAAACTCCTCAAAAACGTGTTTAAAACCTTCTTGATTATTACTAAAATAAATGAGGGCATGGGGTATATATAGGATGAAGAGACAAAGCCTAAAACCCAAGAAAATCCCAGCAAAAATGCTCAAAAATAAAAACTAGCCATTACTAGCCGTTATAGGCTGAAAAGACCAAAATACCCCAAAATCCAGCATTCTGGAAATTTGTATATCTGGTTTTGTAAAATTAATTAAAAATAACAAATCAACTCAAAAATCATGAAATGTTGAGGCAACTTTCTAAACGTGTGGATAAACATTTTAGAGGAAGAATTTCTAAAATATCACTTCCCATTTGTGATAAATAATTATTTCAGGACAGATATTTCAGATTCTGAAAAACTGCTAAAATGCTTGACATTGTAAAATCAATTTGACATAGTAAATCAACTCCAAATATTATGAAATATTTAGATAAGGTTATAAAGATATAGATAAACATGTTACAAAAATAATTTCTGAAATATCACTTCCCATTTGTGAGAAATAATTATTTGAACATAAATAAACAGTTTCTAAAAAACTGCTGAAAACTTCTTTTGTAAATTCAATTGAAAATAACAAAACAACTCCAAAATTAGTAAAAATTGGGAAAATGTTTGTATATATAAAGATAAACATGTAAACAAAGAAATTTTTAAATTGCATTTTCAATTGTTAAAACTCATCTATTTAGTAAAAACATGAAAAATACGATATGTGAAAAATATGATTTTGAACATGAACAAGTATTGAGATCTTGTGACTTGGTTTATGGACTTTATATAAGATATAAATTAATTTGATAAAGTCAATGAACCATGAATACAATAAATTCTCAATTTTAACTTGTTTTGCAATAGAAACAAAAAGTGTGTATGCGTGCATGTTAGTGCATGTTTGAAAAGATATAAACTTGAGATATTTTTCAAACCGCTTTTGAAACACTTTCAATGGATTTATAAACTTGAGAAAAGATATAAAATCATGTCGTTAAGTCTATAATCCAAAATGGTGATAAATCAAAATAAATGTGTGTGTGTATGAATCTTGAGCTCTAAGTATAAACACACAAGTATAAACCTAAACTAATGTACCCAAGCTTGAGATCTACAATAAGTTTGTCTTGGTTGCGGATGAAGCTTGATCTTGAATCTTGACTTGAATTGCATTGCTTCACTCCACTTTTCCTCCACCTCCTAGATATCATCATTGTAGCTTCATGTTCCATCCAATCCTCCAATACATTGTTTGCCTAGAATAAACATGAAAACACAAACACTAGACAAACAAGATTAGTTATAAATTATTTATTAGAACATCATCAAAACCAAGGAACTAACAATCTCCCCTTTTGATGGTGACAAATAATTTACACAAAGAGTATATATAAAATATGCAATAAGGTACAATAATCTTAAACATGAATATACTCACAATACTCTTAAACATGAATATACTCACAATTTTTCTCCCCTTTAGCAACATTAAAAGTGGGGAAAAATAAAAGAATGAAGAGGCGAAGGCTCTCCCTTCCTATAAGCACGGTGAGTATAAAACAAAAACATAAATAGGGATTGCTCCCCTATCAAAATGTCATATAACATATGCAATGGATGATCATGGCAAACATATATATGTGAGTAAACATGCTAAATATCACTCACATACAACAAGACTATGAGAGCACACATGGATATATCAATATGTAAAAGCGTGTCTCAATACACAAAATCATGTGAAAATAGATTTATGAAATCAAAAGAAAGTAAAACATGAGAATCATGCAAAAAGTTTTCAAATAAAACAAATCACTCAAATGAAATCATAAATCACAATTTAAATCACAAAACCAAAACAATAAAAATTTGTCATATTTGACAATAAGGCAAGAGAGGCACTCAAATCAAGCAAATATTTGAATAAGAATACTCAAATCACTTCTTATAAAATAATCTCTTGGCAAGGGAAACATGCCAAAATAATATCGAACTATTATGTGCTTTATCCACAAGGATCAAAAGGAAATATGCTTTGGATAAAACAAGCGGTAATAAACTTGGAGTACATTCGACAAGAGAACAAATAAGATTGTTTCAACCCATGTAAACTTTTAGCGCCCGGTAATCATGATTGGAAATAACTAATAAATCCGGAGGGTTGTTCAAATATAAACCTCTCATGTAAAACCAAAATTAATAAATGAAAACAAAGGAATTGACAAAAAAAATTCAAAGCACGTTTTTCAAAACCAAGAAATAAAAAATAAAAGATACTAAAAATCTTGGTTTAAAAATCAAATATGTTTTGGCACCCAAATGTTTTTGGTGCCGGATTGTTTAGGGACATGACCCCTATCTTTTAAGCTCAATGCCCTAGGGTTATGATCCCTTTTAGACGTATATGGTGCACATATCCGGTCATAGCAATAATCACTCAAATGACCCTTCCGATTGCAATGTGTGCAATGAAAGAGGCGCATTTGTATATATTGACCTTTGACTTGTGCACGTGAATCATTTGCAAACATGAATGGTCTTTTAAAAGCTTTTTGCAAATGAAAAACATCATCAAACAAAAGTGGTCTTTTTGGAACATTTTGCAATTTAGAAACTTTTTATAAATCAAAACAAAATTGTGCAAGATGTCCAAACCTACCACAAACATCACACTTAAACTTTTATGATCTTCTAACAACATTTGGCAAATGTGAAACCCTTTTCAAATCAAAACAAAAGTTTGCCAAATGTCCAAAACGACCACATATATCACATTTATACACACGACTAAGCTTATGATGAACATTGGATGCATACATGTGTGTATGTTATGATAAAGCTTGATGGGATGCACAAAAATAATTAGGCTTGATGGGTTTTGTGCATTATAACAAAATTAGCAATATGGCCTTTCTGACAAATTGAACATTTGTAAATTTTGCTATACAAGTGTGCATAGTGATTGTTTGATTTGGAAGTGTTAACACGGACTCGCACACAAGTCCATAAGTTTCTTATGATTATCCATACATGTAACAAGAGTTGAGTTTAAAGATGAAATGCGGTTTTTAACAAGTTTCAACTCATCATTTTGCACAAATGCATTGGAAATAGAAGTAGATGAAACATGTTCAATTTTAAATGAATTAAACTCGTTTCTAATAGTTTCTACTTCTATCATGGCATTGTCTTTCTCATGAGTTAAGTTAGCAATATCAATCTTCAATTGATTTTTTTCCAAATTTAACATATCATTGTTCTCTTTAAGTGTAACATTTTCTTGAGCTATGATATCAAATTCAGAAGCTAACTTCTCATGATCGGATTTTAAATTATCATGCTTGCTTTTTAGATCAATAAAATTTTTATGCAATTTGTTATAGGCATGCAACAATTTTTCACTAGCACAAGCGAGTTCATCAAAAGATAAGTCACTATCGGAGTTAGACTCGCATACCACACTAGGGCTATCACCTAGTGGCCGTGTGCATGATGATGATGATGATGCTCCAACCTTGCTTGAAGTTGATTCCGCCAATGCGCGTCGAATCTTCTCCAAGTCACCTTGATGTGCTTCTATAAATTTTCATAATTTGTAAACACTATCAAAATGAGCAAGTTTGTTAGAAATAGAATGATCAAAAGCATTAAGCAAAAATTCTAACAAAATCTTATTCATAATAAACAATCTTTTATCATTTGTGCTCCATTTAGATTTATCCAAGTTGGGCACAACATATACACATTCAATAATTTCCCATATATCTATATATTTAGATCTAGCAAATAATTTAAATCTAAGCGTCCATTGTGCATAAGGAAAATCATTAAACAAAGGAGCAACATGTGGATCATAGCCTAAACAAGGGCACAAGCATATCCATAATAAATATATTATGCAAGCAAGATATAAAAATCACAAAACTAGATTAGCAATATAATAACTTGGATCTTTGACTCAAGGTTGTTAAGCCTCTAATCAAAGAGCATCAAGCTCGATACCAATTGAAATTGTCCTAGAGGGGTGAATAGGGCAATATGCTAATCTAATCCGAATTAATGCCAAGTAAAACTAATTAACAAATTATATCCTAGCAAGAATGATATTCAATAAGATTATATGCAAGCATATGTAAGCAATACTAAACAAAATAGTGGATGAAATGATCAATAAAATTGGCGAAATAGGCAATAAGCACAAATAGAAATGAGCGCCAAGCAAACACAAACAAGCGATATGATCACGGAGTTCGGTCCCCATGACCTCGTCTTTGCTCCTCGCCTCGAGGAGATCTCCACTATCACAACCGGGTTTTCTACGCTCACCCGAATAACATTGACAACGTCTACACATTCGGTTTTCTAGCTCACCGAAAACTTTACAATCTCTCACAATTATAATCACACAACCTCACCCTCTAAGTGCCGGTCTCAAGCCCATGTTTCCCTCAAGTGCTCGGATTTACTACCTCTACCTAGGATTTACTACCGACGCCACTCCTCTTGGGACAACCCCGTCTCTCACCGCACACTTCTCTCGGTGTCCTTGTGTATTACAATGTGAGTCCTCACAATAAGCTCGCAAATACAAATTTTGTTCTCTACAATGGATGAGAACTCAATGTAGCTCACTCTCTAAGTCACACTACCCACAACTCAAATTATACAATGTATGCAAATACTATAAGCTCAATGGTTGTGTGTGTAGACAAAGAGAAATAATCAAAACTAAACTCAAATAAATTCTAGCTTATGGAAATGAAAATCAAACATATAAATCGCTAGATATGAGTTTAGAAAAACTTCTCTAGATGACAAGAGAGAAGGAGAAGAGTTGAATGCTCAAACACCAAAGGATGATCTCCTCAAGCTCTTGTGAAAGTTTCTTCACAAACTAAACTTCCAAACAAACTAAACAAACACTTAAACTCCTCAAAAGCGTGTTTAAAACCTTCTTGATTATTACTGAAATAAATGAGAGTATGGGGTATATATAGGATGAAGAGACAAAGCCTAAAACCCAAGAAAATCCCAGCAAAAACGCTCAAAAATAAAACTAGCCGTTATAGGCTGAAAAGACCAAAATACCCCAAAATCCAGCATTCTGGAAATTTATATATCTGGTTTTGTAAAATTAATTAAAAATAACAAATCAACTCCAAAAATCATGAAATTTTGAGGCAACTTTCTAAACGTGTGAATAAACATTTTAGAGGAAGAATTTCTAAAATATCACTTCCCATTTGTGATAAATAATTATTTCAGGACAGATATTTCAGATTCTGAAAAACTGCTAAAATGCTTGGCATTGTAAAATCAATTTGACATAGTAAATCAACTCTAAATATTATGAAATATTTAGGAAGGTTATAAAGATATAGATAAACATGTTACAAAAATAATTTCTGAAATATCACTTCCCATTTGTGAGAAATAATTATTTGAACACAAATAAACAGTTTCTAAAAAACTGCTGAAAACTTCTTTTGTAAATTCAATTGAAAATAACAAAACAACTCTAAAATTAGTAGAAAGTGGGAAAATGTTTGTATATATAAAGATAAACATGTAAACAAAGAAATTTTTAAATTGCATTTTCCAATTGTTAAAACTCATCTATTTAAAAACATGAAAAATACGATATGTGAAAAACATGATTTTGAACATGAACAAGTATTGAGATCTTGTGACTTGGTTTATGGAGTTTATATAAGACATAAATTAATGTGATAAAGTCAATGAACCATGAATACAATAAATTCTCAATTTTAACTTGTTTTGCAATAGAAACAAAAAGTGTGTATACGTGCATGTTAGTGCATGTTTGAAAAGATATAAACTTGAGATATTTTTCAAACACGTTTTGAAACACTTTCAATGGATTTATAAACTTGAGAAAAGATATAAAATCATGTCGTTAAGTCTATAATCCAAAACGGTGATAAATCAAAATAAATGTGTGTGTGTATGAATCTTGAGCTCTAAGTATAAACACACAAGTATAAACCTAAACTAATGTACCCAAGCTTGAGATCTACAATAAGTTTATCTTAGTTGCGGATGAAGCTTGATCTTGAATCTTGACTTGAATTACATTGCTTCACTCTACTTTTCCTCCACCTCCTAGATATCATCATTGTAGCTTCATGTTCCATCCAATCCTCCAATACATTGTTTGCCTAGAATAAACATGAAAATACAAACACTAGACAAACAAGATTAGTTATAAATTATTTATTAGAACATCATCAAAACCAAGGAACTAACAATCTCCCCTTTTGATGGTGACAAATAATTTACACAAAGAGTATATATAAAATATGCAATAAGGTACAATAATCTTAAACATGAATATACTCACAATACTCTTAAACATGAATATACTCACAATTTTTCTCCCCCTTTAGCAACATTAAAAAGTGGGGAAAAATAAAAGAATGAAGAGAGCGAAGGCTCTCCCTTCCTATAAGCACGGTGAGTATAAAACAAAAACATAAATAGGGATTGCTCCCCCTATCAAAATGTCATATAACATATGCAATGGATGATCATGGCAAACATATATATGTGAGTAAACATGCTAAATATCACTCACATACAACAAGACTATGAGAGCACACATGGATATATCAATATGTAAAAGCGTGTCTCAATACACAAAATCATGTGAAAATAGATTTATGAAATCAAAAGAAAGTAAAACATGAGAATCATGCAAAAAGTTTTCAAATAAAAACAAATCACTCAAATGAAATCATAAATCACAATTTAAATCACAAAACCAAAAACAATAAAAATTTGTCATATTTGACAATAAGGCAAGAGAGGCACTCAAATCAAGCAAATATTTGAATAAGAATACTCAAATCACTTCTTATAAAATAATCTCTTGGCAAGGGAAACATGCCAAAAATAATATCGAACTATTATGTGCTTTATCCACAAGGATCAAAAGGAAATATGCTTTGGATAAAACAAACGGTAATAAACTTGGAGTACATTCGACAAGAGAACAAATAAGATTGTTTCAACCCATGTAAACTTTTAGCGCCCGGTAATCATGATTGGAAATAACTAATAAATCCGGAGGGTTGTTCAAATATAAACCTCTCATGTAAAACCAAAATTAATAAATGAAAACAAAGGAATTGACAAAAAATTCAAAGCACGTTTTCAAAACCAAGAAATAAAAATAAAAGATACTAAAAATCTTGGTTTAAAAATCAAATATGTTTTGGCACCCAAATATTTTTGGTGCCGGATTGTTTAGGGACATGACCCCTATCTTTTAAGCTCAATGCCCTAGGGTTATGATCCCTTTTAGACGTATATGGTGCACATATCCAGTCATAGCAATAATCACTCAAATGACCCTTCCGATTGCAATGTGTGCAATGAAAGAGGCGCATTTGTATATATTGACCTTTGACTTGTGCGTGAATCATTTGCAAACATGAATGGTCTTTTAAAAGTTTTTGCAAATGAAAAACATCATCAAACAAAGTGGTCTTTTGGAACATTTTGCAATTTAGAAACTTTTTATAAATCAAAACAAAATTGTGCAAGATGTCCAAACCTACCACAAACATCACACTTAAACTTTTATGATCTTCTAACAACATTTGGCAAATGTGAAACCCTTTTCAAATCAAAACAAAAGTTTGCCAAATGTCCAAAACGACCACATATATCACATTTATACACACGACTAAGCTTATGATGAACATTGGATGCATACATGTGTGTATGTTATGATAAAGCTTGATGGGATGCACAAAAATAATTAGGCTTGATGGGTTTTTGTGCATTATAACAAAATTTAGCAATATGGCCTTTACGGCAGCAAATTGAACATTTGTAAATTTTGCTATACAAGTGTGCATAGTGATTGTTTGATTTGGAAGTGTTAACACGGGACTCTGCACACAAGTCCATAAGTTTCTTATGATTATCCATACATGTAACAAGAGTTGAGTTTAAAGATGAAATGCGGTTTTTAACAAGTTTCAACTCATCATTTTGCACAAATGCATTGGAAATAGAAGTAGATGAAACATGTTCAATTTTAAATGAATTAAACTCATTTCTAATAGTTTCTACTTCTATCATGGCATTGTCTTTCTCATGAGTTAAGTTAGCAATATCAATCTTCAATTGATTTTTTCCAAATTTAACATATCATTGTTCTCTTTAAGTGTAACATTTTCTTGAGCTATGATATCAAATTGAAGCTAACTTCTCATGATCGGATTTTAAATTATCATGCTTGCTTTTTAGATCAATAAAATTTTTATGCAATTTGTTATAGGCATGCAACAATTTTTCACTAGCACAAGCGAGTTCATCAAAAGATAAGTCACTATCGGAGTTAGACTCGCATACCACACTAGGGCTATCACCTAGTGGCCGTGTGCATGATGATGATGATGATGCTCCAACCTTGCTTGAAGTTGATTCCGCCAATGCGCGTCGAATCTTCTCCAAGTCACCTTGATGTGCTTCTATAAATTTTCATAATTTGTAAACACTATCAAAATGAGCAAGTTTGTTAGAAATAGAATGATCAAAAGCATTAAGCAAAAATTCTAACAAAATCTTATTCATAATAAACAATCTTTTATCATTTGTGCTCCATTTAGATTTATCCAAGTTGGGCACAACATATACACATTCAATAATTTCTCATATATCTATATATTTAGATCTAGCAAATAATTTAAATCTAAGCGTCCATTGTGCATAAGGAAAATCATTAAACAAAGGAGCAACATGTGGATCATAGCCTAAACAAGGGGCACAACGCATATCCATAATAAATATATTATGCAAGCAAGATATAAAAATCACAAAACTAGATTAGCAATATAATAACTTGGATCTTTGACTCAAGGTTGTTAAGCCTCTAATCAAAGAGCATCAAGCTCTGATACCAATTGAAATTGTCCTAGAGGGGGGTGAATAGGGCAATATGCTAATCTAATCCGAATTAATGCCAAGTAAAACTAATTAACAAATTATATCCTAGCAAGAATGATATTCAATAAGATTATATGCAAGCATATGTAAGCAATACTAAACAAAATAGTGGATGAAATGATCAATAAAAATTGGCGAAATAGGCAATAAGCACAAATAGAAATGAACGCCAAGCAAACACAAACAAACGATATGATCATGGAGTTTGGTCCCCACGACCTACGTCTCCGCTCCTCGCCTCGAGGAGATCTCCACTATCACAACCGGGTTTTCTACGCTCACCCGAATAACATTGACAACGTCTACACATTCGGTTTTCTAGCTCACCGAAAACTTTACAATCTCTCACAATTATAATCACACAACCTCACCCTCTAAGTGCCGGTCTCAAGCCCATGTTTCCCTCAAGTGCTCGGATTTACTACCTCTACCTAGGATTTACTACCGACGCCACTCCTCTTGGGACAACCCCGTCTCTCACCGCACACTTCTCTCGGTGTCCTTGTGTATTACAATGTGAGTCCTCACAATAAGCTCGTAAATACAAATTTTGTTCTCTACAATGGATGAGAACTCAATGTAGCTCACTCTCTAAGTCACACTACCCACAACTCAAATTATACAATGTATGCAAATACTATAAGCTCAATGGTTGTGTGTGTAGACAAAGAGAAATAATCAAAACTAAACTCAAATAAATTCTAGCTTATGGAAATGAAAATCAAACATATAAATCGCTAGATATGAGTTTAGAAAAACTTCTCTAGATGACAAGAGAGAAGGAGAAGAGTTGAATGCTCAAACACCAAAGGATGATCTCCTCAAGCTCTTGTGAAAGTTTCTTCACAAACTAAACTTCCAAACAAACTAAACAAACACTTAAACTCCTCAAAAGCGTGTTTAAAACCTTATTGATTATTACTGAAATAAATGAGAGTATGGGGTATATATAGGATGAAGAGACAAAGCCTAAAACCCAAGAAAATCCCAGCAAAAACGCTCAAAAATAAAAACTAGCCGTTATAGGCTGAAAAGACCAAAATACCCCAAAATCCAGCATTCTGGAAATTTATATATCTGGTTTTGTAAAATTAATTAAAAATAACAAATCAACTCCAAAAATCATGAAATTTTGAGGCAACTTTCTAAACGTGTGAATAAACATTTTAGAGGAAGAATTTCTAAAATATCACTTCCAATTTGTGATAAATAATTATTTCAGGACAGATATTTCAGATTCTGAAAAACTGCTAAAATGCTTGGCATTGTAAAATCAATTTGACATAGTAAATCAACTCTAAATATTATGAAATATTTAGGGAAGGTTATAAAGATATATATAAACATGTTACAAAAATAATTTCTGAAATATCACTTCCCATTTGTGAGAAATAATTATTTGAACACAAATAAACAGTTTCTAAAAACTGCTGAAAACTTCTTTTGTAAATTCAATTGAAAATAACAAAACAACTCTAAAATTAGTAGAAAGTGGGAAAATGTTTGTATATATAAAGATAAACATGTAAACAAAGAAATTTTTAAATTGCATTTTCCAATTGTTAAAACTCATCTATTTAGCAAAAACATGAAAAATACGATATGTGAAAAACATGATTTTGAACATGAACAAGTATTGAGATCTTGTGACTTGGTTTATGGAGTTTATATAAGACATAAATTAATGTGATAAAGTCAATGAACCATGAATACAATAAATTCTCAATTTTAACTTGTTTTGCAATAGAAACAAAAAGTGTGTATCACGTGCATGTTAGTGCATGTTTGAAAAGATATAAACTTGAGATATTTTTCAAACACGTTTTGAAACACTTTCCAATGGATTTATAAACTTGAGAAAAGATATAAAATTATGTCGTTAAGTCTATAATCCAAAACGGTGATAAATCAAAATAAATGTGTGTGTGTATGAATCTTGAGCTCTAAGTATAAACACACAAGTATAAACCTAAACTAATGTACCCAAGCTTGAGATCTACAATAAGTTTATCTTAGTTGCGGATGAAGCTTGATCTTGAATCTTGACTTGAATTACATTGCTTCACTCTACTTTTCCTCCACCTCCTAGATATCATCATTGTAGCTTCATGTTCCATCCAATCCTCTAATACATTGTTTGCCTAGAATAAACATGAAAACACAAACACTAGACAAACAAGATTAGTTATAAATTATTTATTGGAACAGCATCAAAACCACGGAACTAACATGGGCACCACAAGAAGAAGCTATACGATAAGAACCCCATAAATCGTCAAGTCAAAACAACTAACTGCTTTATTGTTGCTAACAGGAAAAGAAGAGCGTGTCTGTTTCGCTCGATAACAAGTATCACATGCTTCATTATTCTTTGACTTAAAACTACTAATTTCAGGAATAAAATGTAAATTCAGACTTGACTGGTGTCCCATCCGACGATGCCATACTATGCAGGAGTCCACTCTTTCTGCCTTCATAGCCTTGTGTGACTTTGTAAGCTTGTAGCAGTAGACCCCCCCTCGCGGCTCACCCACTCCAATCAGGTTCTTTGACGTATGGTCCTGTATCACACAAAGCTTATTAGTAAACGTCACTTGACAATTTAACTCACTTATGAGTTGGCATATAGATATCAGATTACAAGTTAACTTTGGAACATATAAAACATCCTTTAAAGTCAATTCAGGACTCAAAGAAATTCGACCAACTTTTGTCGCTGTAGTCTTTGTACCATTGGGCAAGATAACCCGCATGGGAACTACCTCTTTAACCTCATATATTAAATCCAACCTTCCCGTCATATGGTTTGACACCCCACTGTCAAGTATCCAAGACGGTGTTTCGAGAATCTTACCAGACAACTTTTCAGAACTGTCATTGGGTCGATCCAAAAAGGTCAACAGTCGTTGAAACTGCTCATTTGATAGACTCGGTATAGCGTTCTGATTGGCTGCATCACTAGCGGTCAATCCCGACGGTTGATGAACATGAGCCGCCATGGCTTGACCCCGTCCAGTGTTCCAATTTTGTTAGTCTCGACCACGTCCACCTCCGGTTTTCCCACGTCCATGGCCCCCTTTCCAGTTGAACCAGGATGGATCGCCGATCAACTCGAAGCATTTGGACACCTCGTGTCCCAACTTCTTGCAGTTCGAGCAAAACTTTTCAACATATTGTTGTTTATTTTGCGCAACAATCTTCCCTTTCGCCGCTACTTGCGTCGCCAAAGCTACTGCCTCCACTCGTTCCTCCTGCCCTCATGCAATAGATCTATGCCACTCCTCACGTGTGATAGTCGCAAAAGCTCTACTCAACGACGGCAGAGGATTCATGCTGAATATTTGAGAGCGCACCGTCCCAAATACCACATCGTCTAGGCCCATTAGAAATTGATGAAGCTTCTCCTCCTCTCATTCCTTGATAAACTCTTGTGCCGCACCGCAAGTACAGGCGGGGATCTTGGAATAGCTGCTCAATTCATCCCACATCCCTTTCAACTTTGTGTAATTCGCCATTACAGATATGCCATGTTGTTGAAGCGACGAGATCTCGCTTTTGAGTTCATGAACGCGTGGTGCGTTCCCAATCGAGAAGCATTCCTTTAAGTCGTCCCAGACTGCCTTCACAGTCTCCATGTACGCCACACTTGGTTGGATCAATTTTCAATCGAATTGAAAATCCACGAGGTCAGCATCGAGCTGCACGCCTCCCAATTGCTGGCCTCCAATTCATCGGCTTGGGTTTCATCAAGGTCCCGTTGATGAAGCCGATCTTGTTCTTGGCCCTTAAGGTGTTCATCATTGCTTTCTCCCACATATCGTAATCTTCCCCGTTTAGCAAACATGACGTGATGATGGCTGGATTATCGACGGATGCAAGTAGTAAGGCGATGAAGAATCCATCCCCTTCTTCGATTGGCTCGTCTCGTTCATCTCTTAAGTCTGTCTCTCAGCTAAGAACGTATAGGAAAAAAAACTAGGGTTTCAGACCGCTCTGATACCATGAAAAATTTTAGAGTGAATTCTCTTCTCATATATTTTGATGGGAGAAAGATACATGATATATACAGGTAGCTTATTGCCAACTATCAGAATCCTAAAACAAGGTAAAACTCTAACTACCAAATATACACCTATCACTATCCGTAATTATCTCTAACTAATTACAATAATTATCTACTTTCCAATAGAGAGAGAGAGAGAGAGGCAGCGGATGGGATTACGGTTAGTTTTTTTTATGTGGGACCCACCATCCTAGACAGAAATTTCCGTCTAGGATGGTGGGTCCCACTTAAATTAAAAAAAGTTTTAATTTTTCTATCTTGGATGCGTCAAAACCTAGACAGATCATCCCATACGGACCTTTTCCATCTATTATGCAATCAAACTAGATATAATTTTTTCCGTTTAGGATATTCCGTTTAGGATGCTCATTTTTCTTCTAGTGTTGATAGTAAACTTCTCATCATGAAACCTTGATCAGCTGATCTTGATCTTTGCATTGACATGAAACAAGTGCGAGTTTGGGTGAATTACCAAATCTAAAACTAAATTTGTGGAATGATAAAGCTTTGAGTAGAATTTCAAGTGCAATTGGAGCGCCTATTAGTAAATGTTTCTCAAGCAGCTAATTTAGAAAAGTGCAGTAAATCATAGTGAGGTTGTGTAAAGTGATGCTTCAGTTTTCGCACAATCAAATAAAGGAGAAAAGGGTGGTAGTTTACTGTTAAAGGTAGGAAGGTCATACTACAGCATATTATTTCCACCCTTGATACTAATCGAGCGTGTGTTGCTTGTGCTGATAATGATGAAAATAGAGTTGAGAACGTTCACTTTATTACTAGGATTAGGATTAATAGTCGTGGGATTAGACATTAATCCCATGTTTACTTCACTCAAGTATTGGGATATATATATATATATATATATATATATATATATATATATATATATATATATATATGTTTGTGTGTGTTAGAAAGTAGATCTATAAAGTAGTATTTGATATATATATATATCTATATATATATATATATATATATATATATATATATATATATATATATATATATATATATATATATATATATGTTTGTGTGTGTTAGAAAGTAGATCTATAAAGTAGTATTTGATATATATATATATATATATATATATATATATATATATATATATATATATATATATATATATATATATATATATATATATATATATATATATATATATATATATATATATATATTTAAATAAGTTAAATATCTTCAATTTTGCATTATATTTTTTATTTTAATTTGAAGAGTTGAAAAGTTAGAACTTTAATCAATGAATATATCATAGTTGCTATTAAAATACAGGTAAGTTTATATGTGGAAAATATTTGAAATTGTTCACTGTTTTTTCAATTAAAGATCCGAATTGGGTTAAGAATATCGAGAAATCAAAATTTGTTATTTCTTAGTGAAGATTCTATCAAAATATAAGTATATATATTACTATTTATATGTATGTATATTTGTCAAAATATAAGTATATTTAGTAACTGATTTAAATTCACTAGTTAAATTTTTATATTTAAAACCAATTTGGGACATTTAATTTGGTTTTATTTAAGCCAATAACTGTCATGTTTATTTTATAATTTTCAAATATTTTTAGAACTAAATATTGTTTTAGTAGATTTTTAACTAATGATTTTTATCTATAAATATTTCATTTTAATATTTGGATATTTAATTAGAATTAGATAAAGCTGGCAGCAAGTAAAGTTATTGAAAATAAGCTTTATTTCAACACACTAAAGATGTTAATCCAAACAAAAATTCCCAAATATTATAATATCTGAATATTAAAATGAAATAATTATAGATAAAAATCTGAATATTATCCGAATATTAAAATACCAAATACTAAAATAGGAAAATAAGGCTAAAATTTTATATGCAAAGCGAAAGTTGTATCTTAGATATATGATTTATTTTACCAAAATGATATAGTTTTAAAATTAAATTTAGGTTACAAATTTTCCAATATTTAACAGATTTTGTGGACTTTTTTTCCTATTTTAGTATTTGGGTACATATTTAAAATACTCAAAATATTGGGGACTATTTTGTAATATGGTTATATCAACTACTATTACAAAAATGACAAAGATTTGAGGGACTAATATGCCAAATTTGTTTTAAAAACCTCCAGTACCTGTACACTTGCTTGGGCCACAGGTTGCATGTGGTACCACTTGCTTAAAAGTCTACTACATGTGTTAATTATTAGCTCTATTATATAGCAAACTTCCTGCACACCTCCTTTCCTAAAATAATGTCTGCCCTTTCTTCTTAAAATTTCTCCTATCTATCAATTCCTTCCACCTTCAAAGTCCTTTGTTCGTCAACACCTTCAATCTTAAAGAATAGCCGTAATTGAAGATTCATATCAGTAAGAAGGTTAAATTTCTTGACCTCTCTAATGTTGAAGTGTTCATATGTTCTATAATTTTAGTGGTTTATTTATATAGAAAGTGGATATCATCTCTTTTATCCCCTCAACCCATTAATTCATATATAGTTTTTTGGAAGAATTATGTGTGTTGATTCCCAGTGTTTTTCCCGATAGAACTGCATATGTTTAGTCTAACTTTATGTGTTTTATTTTGGAAAAAAATTATAGGTTGAAATTAGAATTATGAATTCAAGAGAGGCAAGTGTATCTGGCTCTTCAGGTCCCTCAAACGTAATATATTTATTTTATTTATTACCTAAAATTATAGCATGTCATTACTAGTTTTTTCTGTAATTTTTAATATTATTATACTGATAATGAAGTTTTTTTAGCAACGTAAATGCATTATATCTGAACCGACGCCCAATGGAATTAAAATAACATTTTGCGAGGATCCCAATACAATTATGCAAGATAATATTGATAATTACTACAATGCTATTCAAACTAATCAAGTTTCGATTATAGGCGCCGATGGATTATATTTTTGTCCATATTGTGATAATCAACGCGCAAAACATTTGACGAAGGTTGGCTTACGAAGGCATACAAATGGAGTTATTTATTCTCCGGGAAACTTGCATACCTTAGTGTCTATGGGTGTTCCCATAGCTATTTTGAAATACCTCGATGAGCACTAAGTCATCGAAAAGGCACTAACGGGTTTGAAGGGCATCTTTATGTAATAGTTATCTTTTGTTTCTTGTGTATTTGTAGTTGTTATTTTTATTACTTAAAGAATGTAACTTTATCGTTGTATTGCACGTTAGTTAACTATAATGAAACATGTTATTAAATATACAGTTTGAATATATGGCTTTATGGAGCCTATTAAAAATTATATGACTCTGAGTTTTCTTTAAGAGTTATTAGATATTGAGAACACAATACATAACTCTAGTCAATTGGAAATAGTTTTAATATAAGCAACTATATGGATCAATTAAAATTTTACTGATTTATGCAAATATAGATCGATACATAGATTTGGCGCTTAATTTATCACAATGCATCAAATTGCGATCAATTATATTAGCTTATCGAACAAAGCTGCGGTTAATTTTTAGTTCAAATCTGAAAAACTATACATTGGTACGTTCATCGGCAAGTTTTGAAGATCGTTCATCAAACAACATATTAATTGGATATTTGGTACAAAAGTTATAGCATATTTCGTAACGATGATACCTAAAATCTGAAACGGCATTAGAAATGCTTATCCTGAATATTTGGCGATCATTGTTTTTAAAAGAATAAACATTAGCAATATATATAGTTTTAATTTTCAAATGATATTAGTAGTACCTGATCAAAAATATAAAATATTAATTTATGGACAATTATAAAGTCAAATAACAAAACAATTCACTAAATTTCTAAGAAAACTTCTACTCATTAGCATTCAGCTTTTTAGATATTTGATTATATTTATAAATTGATGTCTTGGTGCAATTTATCAATGAAGTATTGGTTCATAGATCTGTCTAGTAGGTGCACAATGCATGAAACGGCACATTGATTGAATTTGTAGAGCGAAAGTTATATAAGTATTCATAACGTCGAGCAGGAAATTCTTCGTGCGGGAATTCAGATTACCAGTTTGCAATTTTTCAGATCGGTATTTGCTATTACAAAAATACTGATTTGCAGTTTTCATAATGCCGCGCATGAAATTCAGCGTGCAGGAATTCAGCTGACGGATTTGCAACTGTTCAGTCTAACTGATGCTATTAGCTTAACACAGACTTATTCAAGTATATATCAGTTAATAGGTATGTCAATGTAAAACCCCGAAAATTTGAATATTTTATGATAAATAATAATAAATGAGTTATATGATGATAAATACATTTTATTAATGTTTGAGTATGCTAGGAATTGATTTGAGATCAATTCAACATATATATGTGTATATATGAGTGCAAATGCACAAATCATGCACGGAGAGAAATCTGAAAATAATGACCAGTTAAGAGTTTATAGGTTTCACACACTGATACATTTAGAATCTGGAAAACCTTAAAAAAACAAAGTTGTAGGTCTCTTCAACAACTTTCCAACAAGTCTTATATTACCTCATTCCGAGGTCATATTAGAAAGTTATAGCCAAAATACCGAAGGTCTTTTTCCCAGTCAGACTAGATTTCCTGGTTCGGGTCAAACGGGTTTAATTTGGGTTTGCATATATATACCTGTGTTTTCACAAAAATTATTTTTTTTATCAGAGTTTCAAACCCTAGCAGCTCCCCTTCCTCTCTCTCAAACCCTATCCCTAAAGTTGAGATTTTGGGAGCGTCTTGTGAGGAGAGAAGCGAGGAAAAGGCGAGATCTAGGACGTTTGGCGACGAGAAGTCGTTTCACATCAGTTTGAAAGGCTTGCACACATGATAAAAAAGATCACTTGCATCCAAACTCATCCCTATAGTTAAATAACTAGTTTAGATGTTTAATTTGTGTTTACATATCTAAATCTTAACCTAGAGTATTAAAAGACTAGATTTTTATGTTAGACTGTAAACAATTGTTAGATCTAATATTATTCCTTGATGTTTATGTTAAAAATATGATCATGATCATTAGGTTAATATAAATTTTGATTTACCATGTGAAAATCCTAGTTTATTTGATTATTTGAGTTTTTCTTGTAAACTAACCATGCAAAAATCTAAGGTTGTGATATATATTTTCTGCAGAAAACTGTTGCACTTATATAATATTTAACTGAGATTTTAAAATAGAAAATAAACTCTAAATTTAACCAAATTAGTGTCAAATGAAAGCTATGTGAATCTAGTTTTCAAAACAGAAAACCATTTATAAAAATAGTTCATATAGAGAAAGATATACTCATTTTACTAACAACATGTCCTGCAGAAAAAAAACTGTTGCACATGTATAATGTTTAACTGGACATTTGAGATAACAAATGAACTCCAAATTGAACCAAACTAGTGCCAAATAATATTTATATGGCTCTAGTTTTCAAAACAGAAAACTATTCTTAAATATAATTTGTCTAGAAAAGATATACTCAATTTACTAACGATGTATTCTGCAGAAAACTGCAGATATGCTAATTTGAAATAATTGATATATTACGTGAAGGTTTCTTTGAGTTTTCATGTTAATTAATCATGCTTAAACTCTAGGTTTGTGATATCTAAGTAAGATAAACATGTTTAAATAAATTTTATCTCTGTTCATGCGTAGTTTTATCATGTGTTGATAGTCACTTTGTTTACATATGAGAAAATTAAAGAAATTATTTTATTAGGATGTTAAACCCTAATTTTAAAGATATAATAATTTAATTTAATGATTCAGATAATTCATGTTGCATATGCCAAGTATAAAACCTCGTTTTAACATCATAATATGTACAATTATCATAAGCACTATTTGTGCACGAAGGAATACATGTCTTGACAGGGTAGTCGACTACTAAGTTTAGTAGTTGGCTACCGTCTTGATTGAGTATAACGAAATTGTGTGTTTGCGAGTAATCGACTAATATTCTTAATAGTCGACTCACGATCTTGATATATGTTATTAAAGAGTGCGGATGGACTCGGTGTAGTCGACTACTAAGCCTAGTAGTCGACTACTAAGCCTAGTAGTCGACTACTAAGGCTGTTGCCTAAATTTATGTTTTGCATACGATTAATATATGTTTGCGGGTTTGAGCCACACTTCTTTATACTAATTACATGAATGGTGTAGTAGCACATACATGGGTATACTGAAAGGAATTATGGTGGATTTTAACCCGATTAGTTTGACAAAGAGTTTAGTACATACTTTACACACATGTTTGGATATCGTTGATGAGCTCAGTTCAGTACTACATGAGGTAGTGCGTCGATATTCCATACGTACAGGCCATTGAGTCGACTTTAGATGCTTTATCTAGCAGTCCGTCCGCACGAGGGTGCGATGAGGCTTGTGAGCCGTACTTCTAGGATACCTATATGGTAGGCCGTCCCGTACTCATGTTACGCACTGAGATCACGATGAGACTAATGAGCCATGTACACTGATCAGGATACCTATAGGGTAGTCCGTTGCACATGATAAGATTAAGTATTAGAATCTTGCATGGAGTTGCATCGAGATAGTTAAATGATGCCTGAGTCGTTGGCGGATGCCAGTTATTGTTTTGACTCACTGCTGAAATATATGACCCAGAGTACTTTGCATTTGAAAGTACATGGGATTTGTGTCGGTATTCATTCTATCTCCCCAGTGACAGTCGAATATATTATGAATACGATATGTTGATGTCTTTACTTTCTTTTACTGCTTTTCTTTATTTCTTAGGTTGGGATCAATGATTAGCTGTTCACAATTTGAGACATATGGTATATACATGAGGGTTTCCTTGTTTGGATTATTTCGCTCGACGTACCGGTCTTGTGTTGTGGATTTCTAATTGTTGATTTTATTTAGATTATTTATCTTTAGTTCGGTATTAATGTTTAGATGTTTACAATTCGGGAGATATGGTATATATATGAGGGTTTTCTTGTTTGGATTATTTCGCTCGACGTACTACATCTCAATTTGTAGGTGTCTAAAAATTAATTCCATTAGATACGGGAAAAAATGATCTAGGTAGATTATGCTTAATAGATAGAGCCTGCACTCCATCTAGCAGCCTTTCCCCTGGGAGCGGATGGAGGTGATCTTGCTATAGCGCTCTGACGCTCTTGTTGTTGTTCTTTTTATTTTAAATTTCTTTTTCAGGCAGCTCAAAGTTTCGGAGAGACGTAGGATGACGGAGTTCTAGCATAGTCACCGTCACATGATTTTACCATTTGAGGCTCCACTGTAGTTTTGTATTTTCATTCAGACATTAGAGAGTTTTGTTTTCATATTGTAAAGGCAGTAAGCCTTAGTTACATTTCCAGTTGACTCATATCAAGATATTTAATATTTATTTTAGAGATCTGTTATATCTCAGTTTAATAAGTTGAGACATGATTTCATTTATGAGATATCTTTCTTCATCATGTCTATTGTATTTATTTTCTTTAATTTGCCTGTTTTGTACCTACACTTCTTTTGACTCCACTAGAGGATATTACTGTGATTAGTGAAACATGTTATTGCATTGTGTGGGTGCATGGCGGTTTGATATCCTTGGTTTCACCTTGACTGACCTTGTTGAAACCAAGGCCACAACGATAAAGTTAACGATGCATCAAATGGCACACTAATTTGATTTGTAGAGCAAAAGTTATATCAGTTTTCATAACGACATGAAATTTCCGCGCATCTGGCTTGATGAATTTGCATTTATTCGACTCACCGATGCTATTACAAATTTTGCGTGAATGAATTATCAAATATGCTAAGCTTCTATGGCTTTTCTTGTGAAACTTCATAATAATTTGACAAAAGCATATATATCGATGTTAAATATCGAGGTTAACTATTAACACTCATCAATTTTGGTAGTTCAAACTGGATATGTCAAATGTTATCAATCATAATAAATGAGATAAATAAAGCTATACATTAGAACTGGAAAAATAGTTCAACAAAAATAACAAAGTTATTGCAAACATTATTATTAATATTTATTTGAGAAAACTAAAAGATACACGATTTAACCCTTCCTCGACTCTAGATACACATAAATTTAATCTAAATAAAAACTAAATACAAAGCAATCTAAATTCTAAAAATAAAATCTGAGCCAACTTAACTATTAATATTAAGTAACTTAATTATTAAATTTGAGGCTTTAGGGCCTTTAGATCATTGAGGAGATAGTAATGAAGATAAGCATGTTTCTTCATCTTGTTTCTATTTATTCTGCTCAATTCCTTTGAGTAATTCTGTGTGTGACGAAAAAGATCATTGTAGTGCCAATAGCCGAGTCCAACACAGTATAGGCAAACCAAGATTAACTGTGGGATAACACAATTTTCATGTGTTCTCAGACTCTTCAAAATAGGATTGTTCTCATCTACTTCTTCAGCTTTGTGCGCAGTAACATCTTTAGTCTAATAATTAAAACAAAAAAATTTAAAAATAATTAGAAGATCTGTTAAGAAATTAAATAAGACACTAATATGAATCATGTAAATTTTTATTATAAAACAGTTAAAGAATCAACTGTTACTATTAGTGTTACAAACAACAAAGAGCTCTTAAAATTTGTTAATTAAGGTATTCATCAGTTCGACAAAGCTGTTACTATTTAGACGCTACTCGATTGAACTAATGCATATAATTATTAGAGCTCTTACTTGTTCATTAAATTTGTCCATAAAACTTGAGAAATATGTTCATTAAGGTATTCATTAGATCCTAAAGCTGTCAAATTTGTTCATCAGTTCCACAAACAAATAAGTTATTCGTGGCAAAGTTCTTACAATATTCGAAATCAATATTGTAAAATCGATTGATCTATCTTTTTGTTTTAATAAAATAAATTCCATTAAATATTTTCACCTTAACTAATCAAAAATTTAAATATTAATAGCAAATAAAGTCCTAAAATAGCGGTTTTGTTTATATTTTAAAATTTTAGAAATTAAACTATCCATCGGCTTGCCATAATATTTTTACATTGCAAAAGTTAGAAGATAAAATCCAAAATTTTAAGAAAAACCTATATATATGCAATTAAACAAACAATTAATAATTATATAATTACCAAATATTTATATGCAATATATAACAAAACAATCAATCGAATAAAGTATATTACCGGATCAATGATTTCCTCCTCGTGATGAATTTTGAAGATGATTTTTCTTCACTTGGTGAATTGTAGTCGACTTAATTTTCTTCTCATGAACAATTGATGATGGCGTTGATTGTGGTGTTTCATATTCAGACTTTTGACTTGAGTTTCTTTTATTTGAATCCATTAGATTTCTTTCACGAATTTTTTATGATATAATCATTTATAAATATATATGCATATATATAGAGTTTTGAATTTAATTTAAAAATATTGCCATTAATATTTAATCATGATTAGTTAAATCGTATCTTTATCGGTTAATTTGTTTTAACATATATATGTCATTGCCATTAAAAGGTATATCTATCATTTATATAATAATTAGAGGAGTTTAACAAAATCATAAATCATATCTTTAAATTCAGTTGAATATGAATTTCTGTTAAGACATAGAAATAGAATTACGCTTTAGTTAATTATATTAGTTAACCAAATCATTCGAATTGGTAATCGGAACTTATTGAATTATGTTACTAAATTAATTAAAAGCGTATCTTTATCTTCTTATCTTTTTAAGTATTTATGTCGTTACCTTTAAACAATTTATCAATCATA
Organism: Asparagus setaceus; assembly: GCA_012295165.1. NCBI lineage: Eukaryota > Viridiplantae > Streptophyta > Magnoliopsida > Asparagales > Asparagaceae > Asparagus > Asparagus setaceus. The sequence continues at coordinate 44,266,768 of CM022702.1, read as the reverse complement.
TTTAATTATTATTATAGAAGTTAAATAAAATCATAAATCATATCTTTAAATACGGTTGAATTATATAAATAAACTTTTGAATCTGAATTTAGTAATCGGTATTTATAGATATCTTTTTTAACAAATTAGTTAAATTGGATCTTTCAATTATTATCTTTTTAAGGATATATTTCATTGAGAGCTAATACATATATATATATATATATATATATATATATATATATATATATATATATATATATATATATATATATATATATATATATATATATATATATATATATATATATATATATATATATATATATATATATATATATATATATATATATATATATATATATATCATGTTTATTATTTATAGAGTTAAACAAAATGGTTATTCATATCATTAAATAAGGTACAATATGATTAAATGTTAAGATATAGAATTTGCATTTAAACATTAGGTAATTATATAAGTCAACTTATATAGCAATTTAGTAATCGGTATTTATATACAAATTTTGGGTATAATAAAGTCGGTTAAAATAAGCCATTGTAATCGTAATTAGAAAGTCTAATAATTTATGATATGTAGTTATTATTATGGTAGTTATAAGTCAACTATAACTTAGAAATTAAGGATGGTAAGTTGAAAAATATGGATCATTTTATATTCGAAAATAAAAACATGAAAATCTTTCCTTTGAAATTAGTTTATTGGTTATAAATATATATGGTAGTTACATGATATATCTATCTGTGTTTTTCAAACTATTAAGCCATGTAATATATAAATTGTTATTTTTAGAGTTAATATTGATGATATATTAGAATGTTTTAATATTGTAATTAATATAACTATTTATAATATCAACTTTGATATAATATAGTCATCTGATATTATTACGTGGGATATATACAAATTTATTTAATAAAAAATAATATAATATTTCCTTATTGTTAAATATTTAATACGTAAGGAAACTTCATATATGAATATATTATAATCAATATATAACCAAAACCAATATGTAACATTTTATTCAATCATTTATTACCAATAATGAAAAATATATCACATGTGAACATAGTAATCATATAAATTTAAATAACCCTATAAGATAATTTGTTTTTCAGTTTGGTATATTAATTTATTATTATTATTGCTAATTCTAATATATATATAGAAGGAAAATATAAATTAAAAAATTCGAAATAAAATTGTAATATATTGAGGTAATGGAGTTCCAATTATAAACACCAATAAGTTTTAAGCACGAAACCTTGCAATAATAAAAAATAAAATATCCTAAATTATTCATAGTTCAAACACAAAATTCAAAGCGTAGGCATCCAAAGCTAATGTAAAAGTTTTAATAACATTATAGAACTTCGAAAAATTTATTAAATAGAAAAGTAATGGTCCATGCTTTGCGAATTCACTTTTACGTGTCTTGATCTTCTTATTCATATTTGGAGCAGGAGATTCAACATTTAGTGCTGCAAAATCACAAAGCACTTATCAATCAATTGCATAAAATAAAGTTATAAAATCAATAATAGCTAAAAATTAAATTTAGTTCTATAAATATCCAACCTGAATGTGACCTTGTTTTGCATACTGTCGGGGATAGGGTATTAAAAACAAAAGAGTCTAAAATGCCAACAGGAGAATAATCAAAAACTTTCTTCTTTCCGGAGTTAATAGATGAACTCCCTGGTGTTGATAGATCTTGCGTAAATTCTAGCCTTTGACTATCATCTTTCCCAATCGATTCAAAGACAACCGATTTATCCTCCTTTCATAAATTAAATAAGCTTGTTTAAATATGAAAAGGTTATAAATTATTGAACGAAAACCTTAAAAATATTTTGAACGAATTATTCACCTGACTATAAGTTAGCAACAATTCCTTCTTCTTTTCAACTTCCACATTGTCGTTAATAATCCTGACAACCGTGTAGTCCTCAATGAAATTGCTCGTGTTATATTCTGTAACCTTGATATGGAATAGCATTGTTCTTCCAATCAATCTTGTGATAGCTTGTGGCATTTCATCATTTTTGGCATCCTAAATTTTATAGTTTAAATATCACAAAATTCCATATCAATTAAGTAAAGTTTAAATCAAAAAATAACTTTGTATTAAACAAATGTATAAACATAAATCAATCTTAATTTTTTTACCAATCCCAAAGTGTTAGCAAGATCTGATGGAACAATTTTGAGTAAACGTAGTGTGTCATGATGGAAAAGAACAAATATTGTTATTCCAGTATCATCGGTAACCTGTAATGTAACCTTGTACCTGATCACATAAAAATATCAAATTTAAAACTATAATGTTTTAAAGGTAATATGTTTATTATGTAATTATAAAAATATGTAAATAACACATCTTACCTTTCCTCCACAAAATTGATTTCTTTTTTATGTCGATTGCACCAGAGTGCACCATTGATTTCTCTTAGTTTGTGGTTACAATCGGCATGAGATGGATATTTCCATCCAGACAACTCCTCAATTCCGATAATTTCAGCCTTGCATTGGAAATGGTTATCCTGAATATTTGAATATCATTGTTTATAAATAATAAAGTTTAGCAATATATATCTATTGATTTTTCAAATGATATTTCTATTACTTGATCAGAAATATAAAATATAAATTTGTGAACAATTATAAAGGCAAAGAACAAAAGCAAATCAATAAATTTGTAAGAAAATATCTACTCACATCTATAACTTTTAGACATTTGATAATATTATTCTATTGCTGTGTTGGTGCAATTTATCAATGAAGTATTGGTTCATAGATCTTTTAGGTAGCTGTAAAATGCAAGAAACGGCCCATTGATTGGATTTGTAGAGCTAAAGTTATATAGGTTTTCATAACGTCGCGCAGGAAATTCTGCGTGCAAGAATTCAAATTACCTGTTTGTAAATTTTCAGAGTAAACGAAGCTATTACAATAATATATACTGATTTGTTAAACTATATATAGATTCACAGTTATGTCAGTTAGGCTCATGATACATCAAACAGCACATTTATTTGATTTGCAGAGCAAATGTTATATTAGTTTTCATAATGACGCGCATGTAATTCAGCGTGCAGGAATTCAGCTGATGGATGTGCAATTGTTCAGGCTAATTGATGCTACTACCTTAGTGATTCTCACATTTTAATTATAATTTTATGCCCTCATTATCTATTTTATATGAATAAAGATATCACTAATAATTGATTTTGTCTTAAATTGCAGGTGAATAAAGAAATTATGAATAAAAGCCCAAATGACTCAACTCTCCCATTTTCTATCAATTTTTAAAGCCCAAATATGAAGACAAGAGAAGACCCAAGACTACTCAAGAACCCATGTGAAATTTGTGAAGAAAAATCAGCCAAAAATCGAGTTGGTTGCAAACCAATCGGTTGACCAATCGGTCGGCTAACCGATTGGCCGACTGATTGGCCGACCGATTGATTTGCACCAGAATTTGATCAATGGCTGAAAATTAATCCTTGGAGCCCAAGTTTGATCCTATGGTCTTCATCCACTACGTAGGGCTATAAATAGGGCTTGAGGGGGAGAGGTTTGAGTGTGAAAAATTTTATAATAACTCCTTTTGGAGAGAAGGGTTACTCTTAATTGAGAAGACCTTCCAAATTTATAACTTTTAGTTGCAATTAATAAAAGAATTTTTCACCTATTCATATTTGTTTCTTCACTTTATCCAAGGACCAAAACGAGAATGAAGATGAAGAGATAAAAATATGGGTTTGCCATTTATTTCTTTTCCTTTCTTGTTAGAATAGATTTACTTTTATGCAATTTACTTTCTTGCAATTTACTTTCATGCAATTTACTTTCTTGCAATGTCTTTATATTTATAGTGTAGATTTATTTTCTTGCAATTAGTGTAGATTTTCTTTATTTCTTTTCTCTTTTGTTGATCTTTCTTCTTGTTTTGATTTCCTTCTTGTAATTAGCTCTCTTTTTATTTCCTTCATTCTTTCTTGTCTAATTTCTATCTCCTTGTTTCTTTAATGTTCAAAGATGTGGAACTAATCATTGTAGGAATTCTAGGATTGCATGAAACTAGTCTAATTTCTATTTGTAAATTATGGCTTTTTCTCTTGTGCTTAAAATGATTATGTTTAGGATAATCAACTAGAGAACTAATTGGTAGAAGAAGAATTTGATAATCTATGCTTATCTTGAATGGTTTGATAGGTTATGTTTATGAATTCTAGGATTACTATCTAGTTATTGCTCTTCTCATGAGTTTGAATTTTGCTTAGATAATAATTTGGTAGGTTATGCTTTCCTTGAGTGGTTTGATAATCTATGTTTAATAAATCTAAAATAGAATGTGAAAAAAGAATGATTCATGAATTTATGAATAAGATTAGTTAGTGGATTCAATTCTAGATTTCTCATATCTCTAATTGAATCCTCCATCTTTACTTCTTGAGTTTCCTTTTGTTTGAATTTTCTTTTGTTTTCCTTCTTTGTTTTTCATCATTCTCTCCTCTCTCTATCTTGTTTTCATTTTATTTGCACATAATCTCTTATCTCTTTCTTGCTTTTCTTTCATTTGTACATATTCACATTTACCCCTTCTAATATTATCATTCTCAACACTTGCACATAAACACAATCATTCTCTTATCCTCTCACAATCCACTTTCACTTTGCTTTAATCCTAATTGTCTTGCACATATTAAGAATCAAATTTGACTAAACTTACAAACTCCTTCCTCGTGGGATTCGACAATCTTATATACTATAACTTGATAAGTTGTATACTTGCAACTTAGGAGGTAATCATTTATTTCCCAACAAGTTTTCGTTACCGGGGAAGGCACTTATTTGTAGGATTTTTCTATATTTAGTTTTTTAACTTGTGTATTTTCTTGTGAATGAATCTCTTTGGAGCTTGAAGATCAAGAGTTGAAGATTCAAGAATGAAGAATTACCTTCAAAAAGGCTAGGATAGCTTTTGCGTGGGTAACTTTTCTATCTAGTATTTTCAATTCCATCCTTTAGATAGTTCATTCACATTAGAGACAATTAGGATTTAAAAAATTAATAAAAAATTTTTACCTTTGGCGACCCTAATAAAATTCATCCTCCACTTGGACATTACTAAAAAGATAATAAATTCAAACAACATTACCCTTTCTCACACTTTGTTTGATTGTGGACCATAATAAAAAAATAAAAAGATTTTTGTTTTGCATCCTTTTTAGTTGCTTTTAATTTCTAGGGTTGCATTGCATATAATAGTAGGAATTCACCCAAGTGATTTGAGCATCTTGATTTCACACACATGAAAATATCTTAAGGGCAAAACCCTCTAATCAAGATAAGGTAAGGATTTCATCACCCTTTCCTTAGCCCACAAATCACTAATTCCTTACTACACAAACCCAAACCTTCTAAAACTCATTAGATGTTAGCACCTAAGGATTCGAGCTCATTAAGGAACAAGAAATCCTTAAGTGAACCGGTCCAAGTTTATTTGGATTAATTGGTGTCTAAGGCAAGGTTTATGGGTTGCGTAAAGCGCTCCGCAAGGAACGAGGCACTTAATTGATCTTTGATCTCCCTCTAGTACTATCCTTACCTGGCTAATTATCCGAGTAAACTTTGATCTTTTTACTAAGGGAATTTTTGGTTAGGAGCTGGTCTAGTAAAGTTTAGGCTTAACCCTAGAAGTTAGGGTGATTGAAAAGTGTTTGCATTGATTTGTTTTAGTTAGATTTTCCTTTTTCTTTTCTCATCATCATCTTTTTAATTTTTTTTAATTTTCTTTCTTTTCTTTCCTCTTTTAAAAAAAAACTTTAGTTATTAACCAAAAAAAAGAATTTATTTTGGTGTATGCAAACTTGGATTAGGGACAATACAAATCGATTAATCCGTATTGATTCATCTTTTGAAACCAACGAAATGGCCGTCCCTAATTCACCCGTTCTTCAAGATGTTTGTTACCCCACTAGAAATGCAATCCCATCTTGCATAAAACTCCCGGAGGTCAATGGAGCAAATTTCGAACTTCGACCGCATTTTATTAACATGCTTCCCAAATTCCTAGGAATAGAAACTGAATACGCATACATTTTCATCTCTGAATTTGAAGAAGTTTGTCTCATGATTAAGATGATGGACTTAACCGAAGATGCGATCAAACTCCGATTTATTCCATTTGCCCTTAAGGACAAGGCCAAGAAATAGCTGTATAGCTTGCCTACAAATTCCATCTCAACTTGGGATGAATTTGTCATCGTGTTTCTTAAGAAATTCTTCCCTATTCATAAAATGGTCAAACTTCGAAACAGCATTATGAATTTTAAAATTGTCCTGGGAGAACCCTTTTGAAAGTATTTTGATAGGTTTAAGGATCTTCTCATCCAATGTCCTCATCATGGTCTAGAGAAATGGCGATTATGCCAAATTATCTATGAAGGATTGGATTATTCTTCAAAAACTTCTTTAGAATCTATGTGTCAAGGGGATTTCATGAAGAAAAATGCCGATGAAGCTTGAAAGTTTTTAGAGAGTTTATCTGAGAAAACCATGCAGTGAGAATACTGTGATGATAGAATTTCATCAGTTCCTCAACACAAATTCAGTGGTCTTTCCTTAGAGACAAACATAGCATCTGAAGCTAAGATGGCTACAATCATGCGTCGGTTAGAAGCTTTAGAAATCAAAGAACGAGCTCCAGCTCAAATCAATCAAGTTTCTGTCTCAGGTTGTCACAACTGTCTTTCTCCATTTCATGTTTCAGAGGAATGTCCTCTCTTAGGATATAATCAACCACTAGGATAGATAAACGCTGCATTCCAGCGTCCCAGGAATGACCTATTTTCTCCAACTTACAATCCATGTTGGAGAAATCACCCGAACTTTGCATGGAATCAGGGAAACTACTCCGGAAATCAAAATTTCACTCCCTCTTCAACCCAACAATTTCCTAGGGGAAGCACAATTCCTTTCGGTTCTCAAATAAATTTTCAACAACCAAATCTGCCATATCCAAATCAGTCTCTTCATCAATCTGTAAATCATTCTCCTCCAAACTCAGATCATGATAAATGTCTTAACGTCTTGGAAAAAGGATTAGAAATGCTGATTAAGACTTCCACACAGACCACGAACTTATTGACTCAAACATCCAACACTTTAAATTCCTTCATGCAATCAACCGGACAAATTGTCACCTCCAACACTCAAGCCATAGCTCATTTAGAAACTCAACTCAGCCAACTAGAGAATGCTGTGAGTGAGAGAGAGAGAAGGGAACATTTCCAAGTCAACCCGTGACCAACCCTAAGGACACGGGATCAAGTTCTACATACCAAGCTCAAGTGAATGCAATCCATTCACTCCGGTCGGGAAGGAAAGTCGATAATCAAGTTAGAATGCCTCCAAGTCAAACCCTTGAGCCAGAACAAATTCTCTCTCCTTCAGATAACTCTATTCAGCAAGCCACCAGCTCATTAACTCGAACTAACCTCGAAATAATTGATAGGTTTAAACTAGTTGCTCCATTTCCAGATAGACTCAGGCCTAGGAAATATTCCCCTCAGGAGGAGAAGATCCTAGAGACTTTCAAGCAGGTCAAAGTCAATATTCCTCTCTTAGATGTCATTGAACAAATTTCTTCATATGCAAAATTTTTAAAAGATTTGTGCACGAAGAAGAGAAGAATAAATATTCCAAAGAAAGCCTTTCTTGCTGCTAATATCAGTGATGTGCTCTCAAAATCCATACCTTTGAAATACAAGGATCCTGGTTGTCCTACTATTTCTTGTGTCATTGGCAACACCCGCATTGATAAGGCTCTTCTGGACTTAGGAGCCAGTGTAAACCTCCTTCCCTATTCAGTGTATCAACAGCTAGGTGTAGGTGGACTTAAACTAACAAAATGTACCCTACAATTAGCAGATAGATCCGTAAAAATTCTCATAGGAGAAGTAGAGGATGTTTTGATCAAGGTTGGAGAGTTTATTTTTTCTGTTGATTTTATTATTTGGAAACGCAACCCGTTTCCAATCTCAAAAGTTAAATCCCAGTTATCTTAGGTAGACCATTCTTAACCACTTCTAATGCTCTCATTAATTGTAGAACTGGTCAGATAAAACTATCCTTTGGGAATTTGACTGTTGAGCTCAATATCTTCAATGCAGAAAACCATCTAGAAAATCAGCCTTTGAAATCAATTACATCCAAGAATGTTCAATGTATAGAGAATGAATCGACCTAAGTTTTGAGACAATCTTTGGTGAGAAACTACGATATTAGCACCTGGTTTGATTTATGAGAATGAGAAACTGTCAAATATATGCATTTGTGATTTAACTTTTGAAGAACTCTTTTCGATGAACTTAGATTTGAAAAATAAACAACAAAAAATTGCAACCATCAAACATAAATCTTGTGTTTGAGGAAATTTATATAGAAAAATTGGTTGGACCAACTTTTATAAATAAATCTAAGTTCAAAATGCATAACACCATTATTTACTATCTTCCATTCTTTGCTAAAATCATTGAAAACCTAGGAATATTCTGAATTAAAACACATCTTTGATTATATCATTTTAAATTTCTTTAAAATCAGAGGTAGAATCTTCACAATAAGATAGGATTTAATGTAGAATATGAACTTCTCATGTTTAATCTTGTATTCTATATTTTTTCTCTTCTTTGTCTCATAATAAAAATAAAAGAATTTATTCTTCTCTGAGTTTCTTGTTCATTTTTTTCTTCGAAAAAAAAAAGAAAAAAAAAAAAAAAGAAAAAAATAATATATATATATATATATATATATATATATATATATATATATATATATATATATATATATATATATATATATATATATATATATATATATATATATATATATATATATATATATATATATATATATATATATATATATATATATATGCCTTCAACCCTCTCACACCAAAGGTAATTGCAGATTTTTTTATTATCATTGTTCAGTCGACCGAAAGCAAATATAAGTAATTCAAATCTTATCTGCTTTATTTTGTGCATTATAGAAATTGCATTGAGGACAATGCAAAATTTAGGTGTGGGGTGGGGTCTTAGTTATTTTCACTCTTTATTTTACCTTTTCAATATGTTTTCCTCTTTATTCTACCCTTTTCTTTATTTAAAAAATTAGAAATATTGTCACTTGCCAAATTATTTGAGTTAATTAGTAATTGATCTATTTGATAAATTTTGAATCTTCTAATCTTTAGTTAGTTTTATACTCAAGTTTACCTTTTATGATAACTCCAAATAAATCTCTTAAGAAATAATTTTCAAAGTAGTATACTTTACTTAAGTCCAAACTTAGATTTTTGATTGAAGTAATGAAATTTTTGCATGCCTAGCTTAGAGTGTGCAATAATTTTTCAAGTGTCTTAAATAAAAATAAAAAATTTACAAAAGAAGAGTCTGAAAAATGGGCACCAAAATAAAAAATTTCTCTTAAAACTCAAGGTGATTTTATCTTATAAAGCCTAAGTTGACCGAGTAATTAAGCTCAAGGAGTATTTCTATACTTAATGATCTAAGCCCAATTGGGTTGGAATTCATTGACCCAAAACTCGTTAAATGGTCACTTAGAAAGCCCGATAAAGAAAAAAAAAATCTCTAAGGGATAAAGAGTTAAAAAATAAAAATAAAAAAATTTATGTTCTTGATAAAAAATTTGGAGACTTGAAAATTGTTAAAGACAAAGAGTTAGCATGTTTTTAAAAACATTTAAATTGAATTTCTAAGTTAAGATTTGGTGTTGTATTTCTATAATGAAAGATTTTCTAAAGAGATGTACTTTGGAGTTATATATAAAACGTTTTCTTGAAGTATCAACTACCTTTAATTAGAATGTTTAAATTTATCACGTAAATTCATTATTCACTAACTATTTTAAATTGGCAAGTTGACTGAATTTTATGGGTATATTCACTGCAAACCCTCACGAGACTACAACTCGTCCACTAGGGTAACCTAGGGGTTTAAACGCTTGTTGTATGCGCTAAATACAATCGCGATTCCTGCGAAAGTGAGTTAGATTTTTCTTTTTATTTTCTTTGCTAGAGGACTAGCAAAAGTTTAGATGTGGGGGGTATTTGATTCTCACATTTTAATTATAATTTTATACCCTCATTAATAATTGATTTTGTCTTAAATTGCAGGTGAATAAAGAAATTATGAATAAAAGTCCAAATGACTCAATTCTCCCATTTTCTACTAATTTTTGAAGCCCAAATACGAAGACAAGAGAAGGCCCAAGACAACTCAAGAGCCCATGTGAAATTCGTGAAGAAAAATCAGCTAAAAATCGAGTTGGTTGCAAACCAATCAGTCAACTAATAGGTCGGCCGACCAATTGGCCGAACATTGGCCAACCGACATTGCACCAATTTGATCAATGGCTAAAATTAATCCTTGGAGCCCAAGTTTGATCCTATGGTCTTCATCCACTACGTAGGGCTATAAATAGGGGTTGAGGGGGAGAGGTTTGAGTGTGAAAAATTTTATAATAACTCTTTTTGGAGAGGAGGGTTACTCTTAATTGAGAAGAACTTTCAAATTTATAACTTTTACTTACAATTAATAAAAATATTTTCACCTTCATATTTATTTCTTCACTTTGTCCAAGGACCAAAAGGAGGATGAAGATGAAGAGATAAAAATATGGGTTTGCCATTTATTTCTTTTCCTTTCTTGTTAGAATAGATTTACTTTCATGCAATTTACTTTCATGCAATTTACTTTCATGCAATTTACTTTCTTACAATGTCTTTATATTTGTAGTGTAGATTTATTTTCTTGCAATTAGTGTAGATTTTCTTTATTTCTTTTCTCTTTTATTGATCTTTCTTCTTGTTTTGATTTCCTTCTTGTAATTAGCTCTCTTTTTATTTCTTTCATTCTTTCTTGTCTAATTTCTATCTCCTTGTTTCTTTCATTTTCAAAGATGTGGACCTAATCATTGTAGGAATTCTAGGATTGCATGAAACTAGTCTAATTTCTATTTGTAAATTATGGCTTTTTCTCTTGTGCTTAAAATGATCATGTTTAGGATAATCAACTAGAGAACTAATCGGTAGAAGAAGAATTTGATAATCTATGCTTATCTTGAATGGTTTGATAGGTTATGTTTATGAATTCTAGAATTACTATCTAGTTATTGCTCTTCTCATGAGTTTGAATTTTGCTTAGATGATAATTTGATAGGTAATGCTTTCCTTGAGTGGTTTGATAATCTATGCTTAATAAATCTAAACTAGAATGTGAAAATGAGAATAATTCATGAATTTATGAATAAGATTAGTTAGTGGATTCAATTCTAGATTCCTCATATCTCCAATTGAATCCTCCATCTTTACTTCTTGAGTTTCCTTTTTGTTTGAATTTTTTATTTTTCTTCTTTGTTTTTCATCATTCTCTCTCTCTCTATCTTATTTTCAATTTATTTGCACATAATCTCTTATCTCTTTCTTGCTTTTCTTTCATTTGCACATATTCACATTTACCTCTTCTAATATTATCATTCTCAACACTTGCACATAAACACAATCATTCTCTTATCCTCTCACAATCCACTTTCACTTTGCTTTAATCCAAATTGTCTTGCACATATTAAAAACCAAATTTGACTAAACTTACAAACTCCTTCCTCGTGGGATTCGACAATCTTATGCACTATAACTTGATAAGTTGTATACTTGCAACTTAGGAGGTAATCATTTATTTCCCAACACTTAATACTGACTTATTCAACTATTTATCATTTCATAGATATGACAGTAAGGTTTATGATGCATCAAATGGCACATTGATTTGATTTGCGAGCAAACGCTATGTCGGCCATAATGACGCAGAAAATTTGCGTGCATGAATTTAGCAGATGTATTTGCAATTGTTCAGGCTAACTGCTGCTACTACCTTAATACTGAACTATTCAACTATATATCATTTCATTGATTTGTCAGTCAGGTTCACGATGCATCAAACGGCACACTGATTTGATTTGCAGATCAAAAGTTATATCATTTTTCATAACGACACGCAGGAAATTCTGTGTGTAGGAATTAAACAGGAAGTTACAAATATTCAGACTCATCATGCTATTAAAAATTACGTTGCATGAAACTATATATCGGTTCAAAGGTATGTAAGATCGTGATACAAAGAAAGGGCACATTGATTGGATACTTGAGGCTAATGAAGATAACGATTCTGATTATTAACTCCACTATTCAAACAACGTTGGTTATTATTCAAAACTGGACATATTATCAAGCGCAAAGTATCATTTCAAATTAATTGGGATAAGGATACTTGAGGCTAATGAAGATAACGATTCTGATTATTAACTAAATAGGTTTTTTTGTGGAAACGTTAAGGAGTAATATGCTCATTTTAGATATAATCCCAATAGGATAATAATACCAAGACTATAATAACACCCTCCTTTATTTAGTCCAAAATCTCTAGACTATTTTAATTTAAAGTACTAATTAGTCCAACCTAATCCCTCCTAAAATTTTGAACCAAAGAACTTACTATTTCATTTTAAAGGATAAATGGTTATTACCTTAAAAATAACACCCAATCCAAACAAGACCTATATAGTTAACTTTATAAATTCCTAATTAGTCACGTATCATGGTTACTGATAGTTTATTTTAGATAGTTGTGCTTGTTTTTATTGCTTTGATGTACTTTTTTGTTAAATGTAACCCATGTATTTTGTGTAGTGATAAGGTTGGATCGAAGCATGAGGTTCGACCAGCTGCTGATATACGAACATATTGCGACTTTCGCGTACTATCATTCGACATGAAAGAAAGTTTATGAAGATAGCAATTACTCTGGGAAGGGCAGTTACCAAATTATCCCCTTTTGTCATGTACAAAGTTCAAACCGCCATTCGTGACATGTAATGATAGACTAACGCTGATGATTGTTTGATATTTGTCCCTTAAACATTTGAAATTAATCTCATAAATCATTGAAATAGCTATTTAGTCCTTCAAAATTTGTTAGTTATTTTAAACAATTCTTAAGGGTTAGTCAAGTAGAGCTTAAAATTAGAATGGATAATTTGTGGGACAAATTTTATAGTGGTAGTGAATTGAACTAGGTGGAAACGAATCGAATTTGATCAATATTCAGAAATTCAATTCACATTCGGTTTATTCCAACGAATTCGAATTTGTCAAATGGGTAGAAGGTGTTCAAATTCGATTCGGTATATTAACTAGCTATTCGGTAATTATTCACGAATATTTGTTAGCACATTTGGTTAAGACACTAGCATTTTGAATAAGAGGTTAGGTAACGAATCCCATGTTGGTATAATATTTATTTTATTTTCCTTTTACATGTTGCATAAATACTTAATGATTATTATGATAACTTAGTACTAAAATTATAAAATTATTATGATATCTTCCTACTAATATTATAAAATTCATATATTTATAAATATATATATATGCCTTCAACCCTCTCACACCAAAGGTAATTGCAGATTTTTTATTATCATTGTTAGAAGTCGACCGAGCAAATATAAGTAATTCAAATCTTATCTGCTTTATTTTGTGCATTATAGAAATTGCATTGAGGACAATGCAAAATTTAGGTGTGGGGTGGGGTCTTAGTTATTTTCACTCTTTATTTTACCTTTTCAATATGTTTTCCTCTTTATTCTACCCTTTTCTTTATTTAAAAAATTAGAAATATTGTCACTTGCCAAATTATTTGAGTTAATTAGTAATTGATCTATTTGATAAATTTTGAATCTTCTAATCTTTAGTTAGTTTTATACTCAAGTTTACCTTTTATGATAACTCCAAATAAATCTCTTAAGAAATAATTTTCAAAGTAGTATACTTTACTTAAGTCCAAACTTAGATTTTGATTGAAGTAATGAAATTTTTGCATGCCTAGCTTAGAGTGTGCAATAATTTTTCAAGTGTCTTAAATAAAAAATAAAAAAATACAAAAAAGAAGAGTCTGCGAAATGGGCACCAAAATAAAAATTTCTCTTAAAACTCAAGGTGATTTTATCTTATAAAGCCTAAGTTGACAGTAATTAAGCTCAAGGTATTTCTATACTTAATGATCTAAGAATGGGTTGGAATTCATTGACCAAAACTCGTTAAATGGTCACTTAGAAAGCCGATAAAAAAAAAAATCTAAGGGATAAAGAGTTAAAAAAATAAAAAATAAAAAAAATTTATGTTCTTGATAAAAAAATTTGGAGACTTGAAAATTGTTAAAGACAAAGAGTTAGCATGTTTTTAAAAACATTTAAATTGAATTTCTAAGTTAAGATTTGGTGTTGTATTTCTATAATGAAAGATTTTCTAAAGAGATGTACTTTGGAGTTATATATAAAAAGCGTTTTCTTGAAGTATCAACTACCTTTAATTAGAATGTTTAAATTTATCACGTAAATTCATTATTCTTATTTTAAATTGGCAAGTTGATGAATTTTATGGGTATATTCCTTGCAAACCCTCACGAGACTACAACTCGTCCACTAGGGTAACCTAGGGGTTTAAGCTTGTTGTATAGCTAAATACAATCGCGATTCTACTTGAGTGAGTTAGATTTTCTTTTTATTTTCTTTGCTAGAGGACTAGCAAAAGTTTAGATGTGGGGGTATTTGATTCTCACATTTTAATTATAATTTTATACCCTCATTAATAATTGATTTTGTCTTAAATTGCGGTGAATAAAGAAATTATGAATAAAGTCCAAATGACTCAATTCTCCCATTTTCTACTAATTTTGAAGCCCAAATCTGAAGACAAGAGGCCAAGACAACTCAAGAGCCCATGTGAAATTAGTGAAGAAAATCACTAAAATCGAGTTGGTTGCAAACCAATCATCAACAATAGGTCGGTGACCAATTGGCCCGTAGATTGTGACCGATTGATTTACACCAGAATTTGATCAATGGCTAAAATTAATCCTTGGAGCCCAAGTTTGATCCTATGCTTCATCCACTACGTAGGGCTATAAATAGGGGTTGAGGGGAGAGGTTTGAGTGTGAAAATTTTATAACTCTTTGGAGAGGAGGTTACTCTTAATTGAGAAGAACTTTCAAATTTATAACTTTTACTTACAATTAATAAAAATATTTTCACCCTTCATATTTATTTCTTCACTTTGTCCAAGGACCAGGAGGATGAAGATGAAGAGATAAAAATATGGGTTTGCCATTTATTTCTTTTCCTTTCTTGTTAGAATTTTACTTTCATGTTTACTTTCTTGCAATTTACTTTCATGCAATTTACTTTCTTACAATGTCTTTATATTTGTAGTGTAGATTTATTTTCTTGCAATTAGTGTAGATTTTCTTTTCTTTCTCTTTTTTATTGATCTTTCTTCTTGTTTTGATTTCCTTCTTGTAATTAGCTCTCTTTTATTTTCTCATTCTTTCTTGTCTAATTTCTATCTCCTTGTTTCTTTCATTTTCAAAGATGTGGACCTAATCATTGTAGAATTCTAGGATTGCATGAAACTAGTCTAATTTCTATTTGTAAATTATGGCTTTTTCTCTTGTGCTTAAAATGATCATGTTTAGGATAATCAACTAGAGAACTAATCGGTAGAAGAAGAATTTGATAATCTATGCTTATCTTGAATGGTTTGATAGGTTATGTTTATGAATTCTAGAATTACTATCTAGTTATTGCTCTTCTCATGAGTTTGAATTTTGCTTAGATGATAATTTGATAGCTAATGCCGGGTGGTTTGATAATCTATGCTTAATCTAAACTAGAATGTGAAATGAGAATAATTCATGAATTTATGAATAAGATTAGTTATGGATTCAATTCCTAGATTCCTCATCCCATTGAATCTCCATAACCTCTGTTTGTTTTTTTTTCTTCTTTGTTTATCATTCTCTCCTCTCTCTATTTTTTTGCACATAATCTCTCTCTCTGCTTTTTTTCATATTCACATTTACCTCTTCTAATATTATCATTCTCAACACTTGCACATAAACACAATCATTCTCTCACAATCCACTTTCACTTTGCTTTAATCCAAATTGTCTTGCACATATTAAAAAACTAAACTTACAAACTCCTTCCTGTGTTATTGATCTTATGCACTATAACTTGATAAGTTGCCAGGAGGAATCATTTATTTTAACACTTTCTTGACTTATTCAACTATTTATCATTTCATAGATATGAACCAGGTTTATTATCAAATGGTTGATTTGATTTCGCCGTTATCGATTTTCATAATGCCAGGCGGGGAAAATTTGCGTGCATGTTATGATGTATTTGCAATTGTTCAGGCTAACTTGCTACTACCTTATCTTGAACTATTCAACTATATATCATTTCATTGATTTGTCGGTCAGGTTCACGATGCATCAAAAGCGAACTGCCGATTTGATTTGCGAGATCAAAAGTTATATCATTTTCATAACGAGGGAAATTCGTGTGTAGGAATTCAAGTTACAAATATTCGACTCGATGCTATTAAAAAATACGTTGCATGAAACTATATATCGGTTCAAAGGTATGTAAGGTAGGTTCGGGATACGACAAAGGGCATTGATTGGATACTTGAGGCTAATGAAGAAACGATTCGATTATTAACGACTATTCAAACAACGTTGGTTATTATTCAAAGCTGGACATATTATCGCAGAAGTATCATTTCAAATTAATTGGGATAAGGATACTTGAGGCTAATGAAGATAACGATTTCTGATTATTAACTAAATAGGTTTTTGTGGAAGCGTTAAGGAGTAATATGCTCATTTTAGATATAATCCCAATAGGATAATAATACCAAGACTATAATAACACCCTCCCTCCTTTATTTAGTCCAAAATCTCTAGACTATTTTAATTTAAAGTACTAATTAGTCCAACCTAATCCCTCCTAAAATTTTGAACCAAAGAACTTACTATTTCATTTTAAAGGATAAATGGTTATTACCTTAAAAATAACACCCAATCCAAACAAGACCTATATAGTTAACTTTATAAATTCCTAATTAGTCACGTATCATGGTTACTGATAGTTTATTTTAGATAGTTGTGCTTGTTTTTATTGCTTTGATGTACTTTTGTTAAATGTAACCCATGTATTTTGTGTAGTGATAAGGTTGGATCGAAGCATGAGGTTCGACCAGCTGCTGATATACGAACATATTGCGACTTTCGCGTACTATCATTCGACATGAAAGAAAGTTTATGAAGATAGCAATTACTCTGGGAAGGGCAGTTACCAAATTATCCCCTTTGTCATGTACAAAGTTCAAAGCTGCTCATTCAGCGTGTTGATAAAGCTGATGATTGTTTGATATTTGTCCCTTAAACATTTGTCTCATAAATCATTGAAATAGCTATTTAGTCCTTCAAAATTTGTTAGTTATTTTAAACAATTCCCTCTTAAGGGTTAGTCAAGTAGAGCTTAAATTAGAATTGGGATAATTTGTGGGACAAATTTTTATAGTGGTAGTGAATTGGAACTAGGGGTGGAAACGAATCGAATTTGATCAAATATCTGTAGAATTCGATTCACATTCGGTTTATTCAACGAATTCGAATTCGTGTCAAATGGGTAGAAGGTGTTCAAATTCGATTCGGTATATTAACTATTCGGTAATTATTCACGAATATTTGTTAGCACATTTGGTTAAGACACTAGCATTTTGAATAAGAGGTTAGGTGTTCGAATCCCATGTTGGTATAATATTTATTTTATTTTCCTTTTACATGTTGCATAAATACTTAATGATTATTATGATAACTTAGTACTAAAATTATAAAATTATTATGATATCTTCCTACTAATATTATAAAATTCATATATTTATAAATTACTAGTTTTTCTTGCAGTGCAATGCACGGATTTGATATTTGAATAATTGAATTGAAGAAATAGACCAATTTCATATAGTATTAGTTTCTTGAAATGCCGTTTTGTTTTAATTAATTATAAATTTTGTATGTCAATGATAGTTTCTCTTGACATGTCGTTTCTGCTTTAATTAATTATGAAATTTCATTGACAAACTTACTAATCAAATTTAGATATTAATTATGTAGTTATTTGTTTCAAAACATGCAATAAATGAAGTTTAAGTAAAAAAAGAACATAACAGTTAGTACTAAAATAAGCCAAGCTTTTAAACCTTCTTGAGAATACTATCATATGTAATGAGAAAAGGTTTATTGCATGTAACATTTTAATAATAATAAAAGATGGGTTATTTGCATATATACCCCTTACATAATGGGTATTTAAAAATACTCCCAAATCTTAGTATTTGCAAACCTACCCCTCAAATCATCAACTTTGTGAAAATACCCTAAAATTAACAAATTATCAACTTGGTGCTAAAATTTGATTATTTTATTGATAATTTTGCATTAGATTACAATTAGCTTATCCCTTCTTTATATGTAATGAGAAATGGGTGATACTCATAAAGGCACAAAACAATCCCATAGCGCCAAAACAATGCTACGTGTCATATGCTATTTTAATATTAAAATAAAAGTATTATATGATGATGGGTTTATTTTCATCCATAATTAGAATCATCATCAAATTAAATTTATTCAGAATTAGCAAATTCTAATTATAGTTAAATATTTGGTAATCTATTCAAATTATAATTAGTCATAATTAGAAAATCTAATAACCATATTTTTAATTCTCTTTATTATCCTTAATTTAAAAAATCTAATAATCATATTTTAATTCTTTCTCTTTTAAATATAAAGGAGATTAGTGGTTTACTATTACCCTTACATTTAAGAAAATTGCTTCATGGCTCTCCTAATTGAAACCCGATAAGTTTCAGAATTTTAGAAAACCATCAAAATTTTTCATATTTTCACTTAACCCAATAAGGGCATTACCCCATAATTTTACACTAACGAGATTATCCTCAAGCGTAATATCTCGTTTTAACCCATAAAATTATAAACAACTCAAAAATAAAAACTACAAATAGTCCTCTCAAAACTTGAAGCTACAAACAACCCCTTAAAAACTAAAAATTATAAATAAAAACCATTTAAATTGTAAAGTTCTGAGAGAACCCCCTAAAAAATCTAAAATTACAAACCCAACCTTAAAGTTCTAAAAATTATAGACAACCCCGAAAACTCAAAACTACAAACATATTCTTTAAAAATATGAAAATTATAAACAAATCCGTAAAAAATTTTAAATTTAAAAAGGTGTCTAACAAATCAAAATTTTCAGAAGCCCCTAAAATTTTGAACAATGCAAATAACTATTCAAAATTTTAAATATTAAACATAACTCCTTGCAAAATTGAAAACTACAAACGATTCTTTTAAAATCGAAAATTAGAAACAACCTCTTAAATATCTAAAATCGAGTTGGTTGCAAACCAATCATCAACAATAGGTCGGTGACCAATTGGCCCGTAGATTGTGACCGATTGATTTACACCAGAATTTGATCAATGGCTAAAATTAATCCTTGGAGCCCAAGTTTGATCCTATGCTTCATCCACTACGTAGGGCTATAAATAGGGGTTGAGGGGAGAGGTTTGAGTGTGAAAATTTTATAACTCTTTTGGAGAGGAGGTTACTCTTAATTGAGAAGAACTTTCAAATTTATAACTTTTACTTACAATTAATAAAAATATTTTCACCCCTTCATATTTATTTCTTCACTTTGTCCAAGGACCAGGAGGATGAAGATGAAGAGATAAAAATATGGGTTTGCCATTTATTTCTTTTCCTTTCTTGTTAGAATTTTACTTTCATGTTTACTTTCTTGCAATTTACTTTCATGCAATTTACTTTCTTACAATGTCTTTATATTTGTAGTGTAGATTTATTTTCTTGCAATTAGTGTAGATTTTCTTTTCTTTCTCTTTTTTATTGATCTTTCTTCTTGTTTCCTTCTTGTAATTAGCTCTCTTTTATTTTCTCATTCTTTCTTGTCTAATTTCTATCTCCTTGTTTCTTTCATTTTCAAAGATGTGGACCTAATCATTGTAGAATTCTAGGATTGCATGAAACTAGTCTAATTTCTATTTGTAAATTATGGCTTTTTCTCTTGTGCTTAAAATGATCATGTTTAGGATAATCAACTAGAGAACTAATCGGTAGAAGAAGAATTTGATAATCTATGCTTATCTTGAATGGTTTGATAGGTTATGTTTATGAATTCTAGAATTACTATCTAGTTATTGCTCTTCTCATGAGTTTGAATTTTGCTTAGATGATAATTTGATAGCTAATGCCGGGTGGTTTGATAATCTATGCTTAATCTAAACTAGAATGTGAAAATGAGAATAATTCATGAATTTATGAATAAGATTAGTTATGGATTCAATTCCTAGATTCCTCATCCCATTGAATCTCCATAACCTCTGTTTGTTTTTTTTTCTTCTTTGTTTATCATTCTCTCCTCTCTCTATTTTTTTGCACATAATCTCTCTCTCTGCTTTTTTTCATATTCACATTTACCTCTTCTAATATTATCATTCTCAACACTTGCACATAAACACAATCATTCTCTCACAATCCACTTTCACTTTGCTTTAATCCAAATTGTCTTGCACATATTAAAAAACTAAACTTACAAACTCCTTCCTGTGTTATTGATCTTATGCACTATAACTTGATAAGTTGCCAGGAGGAATCATTTATTTTAACACTTTCTTGACTTATTCAACTATTTATCATTTCATAGATATGAACCAGGTTTATTATCAAATGGTTGATTTGATTTCGCCGTTATCGATTTTCATAATGCCAGGCGGGGAAAATTTGCGTGCATGTTATGATGTATTTGCAATTGTTCAGGCTAACTTGCTACTACCTTATCTTGAACTATTCAACTATATATCATTTCATTGATTTGTCGGTCAGGTTCACGATGCATCAAAAGCGAACTGCCGATTTGATTTGCGAGATCAAAAGTTATATCATTTTCATAACGAGGGAAATTCGTGTGTAGGAATTCAAGTTACAAATATTCGACTCGATGCTATTAAAAAATACGTTGCATGAAACTATATATCGGTTCAAAGGTATGTAAGGTAGGTTCGGGATACGACAAAGGGCATTGATTGGATACTTGAGGCTAATGAAGAAACGATTCGATTATTAACGACTATTCAAACAACGTTGGTTATTATTCAAAGCTGGACATATTATCGCAGAAGTATCATTTCAAATTAATTGGGATAAGGATACTTGAGGCTAATGAAGATAACGATTTCTGATTATTAACTAAATAGGTTTTGTGGAAGCGTTAAGGAGTAATATGCTCATTTTAGATATAATCCCAATAGGATAATAATACCAAGACTATAATAACACCCTCCCTCCTTTATTTAGTCCAAAATCTCTAGACTATTTTAATTTAAAGTACTAATTAGTCCAACCTAATCCCTCCTAAAATTTTGAACCAAAGAACTTACTATTTCATTTTAAAGGATAAATGGTTATTACCTTAAAAATAACACCCAATCCAAACAAGACCTATATAGTTAACTTTATAAATTCCTAATTAGTCACGTATCATGGTTACTGATAGTTTATTTTAGATAGTTGTGCTTGTTTTTATTGCTTTGATGTACTTTTGTTAAATGTAACCCATGTATTTTGTGTAGTGATAAGGTTGGATCGAAGCATGAGGTTCGACCAGCTGCTGATATACGAACATATTGCGACTTTCGCGTACTATCATTCGACATGAAAGAAAGTTTATGAAGATAGCAATTACTCTGGGAAGGGCAGTTACCAAATTATCCCCTTTTGTCATGTACAAAGTTCAAAGCTGCTCATTCAGCGTGTTGATAAAGCTGATGATTGTTTGATATTTGTCCCTTAAACATTTGTCTCATAAATCATTGAAATAGCTATTTAGTCCTTCAAAATTTGTTAGTTATTTTAAACAATTCCCTCTTAAGGGTTAGTCAAGTAGAGCTTAAATTAGAATTGGGATAATTTGTGGGACAAATTTTTATAGTGGTAGTGAATTGGAACTAGGGGTGGAAACGAATCGAATTTGATCAAATATCTGTAGAATTCGATTCACATTCGGTTTATTCAACGAATTCGAATTCGTGTCAAATGGGTAGAAGGTGTTCAAATTCGATTCGGTATATTAACTATTCGGTAATTATTCACGAATATTTGTTAGCACATTTGGTTAAGACACTAGCATTTTGAATAAGAGGTTAGGTGTTCGAATCCCATGTTGGTATAATATTTATTTTATTTTCCTTTTACATGTTGCATAAATACTTAATGATTATTATGATAACTTAGTACTAAAATTATAAAATTATTATGATATCTTCCTACTAATATTATAAAATTCATATATTTATAAATTACTAGTTTTTCTTGCAGTGCAATGCACGGATTTGATATTTGAATAATTGAATTGAAGAAATAGACCAATTTCATATAGTATTAGTTTCTTGAAATGCCGTTTTGTTTTAATTAATTATAAATTTTGTATGTCAATGATAGTTTCTCTTGACATGTCGTTTCTGCTTTAATTAATTATGAAATTTCATTGACAAACTTACTAATCAAATTTAGATATTAATTATGTAGTTATTTGTTTCAAAACATGCAATAAATGAAGTTTAAGTAAAAAAAGAACATAACAGTTAGTACTAAAATAAGCCAAGCTTTTAAACCTTCTTGAGAATACTATCATATGTAATGAGAAAAAGGTTTATTGCATGTAACATTTTAATAATAATAAAA
Organism: Asparagus setaceus; assembly: GCA_012295165.1. Classification (NCBI taxonomy): domain Eukaryota; kingdom Viridiplantae; phylum Streptophyta; class Magnoliopsida; order Asparagales; family Asparagaceae; genus Asparagus; species Asparagus setaceus. Next base: position 44,243,982 of record CM022702.1, on the reverse strand, counting down.
GATGGGTTATTTGCATATATACCCCTTACATAATGGGTATTTAAAAAATACTCCCAAATCTTAGTATTTGCAAACCTACCCCTCAAATCATCAACTTTGTGAAAATACCCCTAAAATTAACAAATTATCAACTTGGTGCTAAAAATTTGATTATTTTATTGATAATTTTGCATTAGATTACAATTAGCTTATCCCTTCTTTATATGTAATGAGAAATGGGTGATACTCATAAAGGCACAAAACAATCCCATAGCGCCAAAACAATGCTACGTGTCATATGCTATTTTAATATTAAAATAAAAGTATTATATGATGATGGGTTTATTTTCATCCATAATTAGAATCATCATCAAATTAAATTTATTCAGAATTAGCAAATTCTAATTATAGTTAAATATTTGGTAATCTATTCAAATTATAATTAGTCATAATTAGAAAATCTAATAACCATATTTTTAATTCTCTTTATTATCCTTAATTTAAAAAATCTAATAATCATATTTTAATTCTTTCTCTTTTAAATATAAAGGAGATTAGTGGTTTACTATTACCCTTACATTTAAGAAAAATTGCTTCATGGCTCTCCTAATTGAAACCCCGATAAGTTTCAGAATTTTAGAAAACCATCAAAATTTTTTCATATTTTCACTTAACCCAATAAGGGCATTACCCCATAATTTTACACTAACGAGATTATCCTCAAGCGTAATATCTCGTTTTAACCCATAAAATTATAAACAACTCAAAAATAAAACTACAAATAGTCCTCTCAAAACTTGAAGCTACAAACAACCCCTTAAAAACTAAAAATTATAAATAAAAACCATTTAAATTGTAAAGTTCTGAGAGAACCCCCTAAAAATCTAAAATTACAAACCCAACCTTAAAGTTCTAAAAATTATAGACAACCCCGAAAACTCAAAACTACAAACATATTCTTTAAAAATATGAAAATTATAAACAAATCCGTAAAAAATTTTAAATTTAAAAGGTGTCTAACAAATCAAAATTTTCAGAAGCCCCTAAAATTTTGAACAATGCAAATAACTATTCAAAATTTTAAATATTAAACATAACTCCTTGCAAAATTGAAAACTACAAACGATTCTTTTAAAATCGAAAATTAGAAACAACCTCTTAAATATCTAAAATTACATACATAATCCTAAAAGTAATAAACAACCATTATTAGGGTTCTATATGAGCATTATTGGAGGTTAAGTGATAAAACTAAAAGCATATTGAGTATTTTATTCCAAAAGTTATTGGAGTTATTTTGATCATTTGACCACACATTAACTAACAATGTTAATTTAGAAGCTTCTTAGAAAGTTTTTGGGATTTCTTGAGAGTTTCAAAGATATTGAAGTTTATTGTCAAATGCCTAAACTTATTGGCAATTTAGTAAAATTTACTCATATTTTCATTTTATAGAGAGGAGAGTTATTAGTGGTTATATAGAAAAATTTTTATATTGAAGAATAGATTAGTGGTAACTATTGTTACAATCATTGGCTATCAAATTAAGATGAGAACTAAAATCTAAAAGTGGGCGGGAGAATCAAGTGAAAGACATCATAAAACAATAAAATCTAGATATGTTATTAGAGTAAAAAGAACAAAATGGACTACATAAAAGGATGACAATAGAAAAGAAATAGTTTAAATCACCCATTTTTATATATAAGAAATCTTGTTATTTACAATTAGTCTTACATTTCAAAAAAAAAAGGAAAAGGAAAAATGTTGCTCCCTAATTTAAATTCAAAATGAAATAAAAGCTATCCACACACTTAGGTTTATTGCATATATTTAATAATAATAAGATGGGTTATTTGCATATATACCCAAATCTTTATATTTACCAAATCTTAGTATTTGCAAAACTAACCCTAAAATCATCAACTTTGTAAAAAAAAACAATCATTCTTTATCCTCTCACAATCCACTTTCACTTTGCTTTAATCCAAATTGTCTTGCACATATTAAAACCAAATTTGACTAAACTTACAAACTCCTTCCTCGATCGATTAATCTATGCACTATAACTTGATAAGTTGTATACTTGCAACTTAGGAGGTAATCATTTATTTCCCAACACTTAATCTTGACTTATTCAACTATTTATCATTTCATAGATATGATGGTCCGTTTATGATGCATCAAATGGCACATTGATTTGATTTGCGAGCAAACGTTATGTCGGCCATAATGACGCGCGTGAAAATTGCGTGCATGAATTTAGCAGATGTATTTGCAATTGTTCAGCACGCTGCTACTACCTTAATACTGAACTATTCAACTATATATCATTTCATTGATTTGTCGGTCAGGTTCGATGCATCAAACGCACACTGATTTGATTTGCGATCAAAAGTTATATCATTTTCATAACGACACGCGGAAATTTCCGTGTAGGAATTCGAGGAAGTTACAAATATTCGACTCACCGATGCTATTAAAAATTACGTTGCATGAAACTATATATCGGTTCAAAGGTATGTAAGGTAGGTTCAGATACAAAGAAAGGGCACATTGATTGGATACTTGAGGCTAATGAAGATAACGATTCTGATTATTAACCGACTATTCAAACAACGTTGGTTATTATTCAAAACTCGACATATTATCAACCAAAGTATCATTTCAAATTAATTCGGATAAGGATACTTGAGGCTAATGAAGATAACGATTCAGATTATTAACTAAATAGGTTTTGTGGAAACGCAAGGAGTATATGCTCATTTTAGATATAATCCCAATAGGATAATAATACCAAGACTATAATAACACCCTCTCCTTTATTTAGTCCAAAATCTCTAGACTATTTTAATTTAAAGTACTAATTAGTCCAACCTAATCCCTCCTAAAATTTTGAACCAAAGAACTTACTATTTCATTTTAAAGGATAAATGGTTATTACCTTAAAAATAACACCCAATCCAAACAAGACCTATATAGTTAACTTTATAAATTCCTAATTAGTCACGTATCATGGTTACTGATAGTTTATTTTAGATAGTTGTGCTTGTTTTTTATTGCTTTGATGTACTTTTTTTTGTTAAATGTAACCCATGTATTTTGTGTAGTGATAAGGTTGGATCGAAGCATGAGGTTCGACCAGCTGCTGATATACGAACATATTGCGACTTTCGCGTACTATCATTCGACATGAAAGAAAGTTTATGAAGATAGCAATTACTCTGGGAAGGGCAGTTACCAAATTATCCCCTTTTGTCATGTACAAAGTTCAAAACTGCTCATTCGCATGCGGGCTGATAGACTAACGCTGATGATTGTTTGATATTTGTCCCTTAAACATTTGAAATTAATCTCATAAATCATTGAAATAGCTATTTAGTCCTTCAAAATTTGTTAGTTATTTTAAACAATTCCCTCTTAAGGGGGGTTAGTCAAGTAGAGCTTAAAATTAGAACCTGGATAATTTGTGGGACAAATTTTATAGTGGTAGTGAATTGGAACTAGGGTGGAAACGAATCGAATTTGATCAAATATCTGTAAATTGAATTCACATTCGGTTTATTCCAACGAATTCGAATTCGTGTCAAATGGGTAGAAGGTGTTCAAATTCGATTCGGTATATTAACTAGCTATTCGGTAATTATTCACGAATATTTGTTAGCACATTTGGTTAAGACACTAGCATTTTGAATAAGAGGTTAGGTGTTCGAATCCCATGTTGGTATAATATTTATTTTATTTTCCTTTTACATGTTGCATAAATACTTAATGATTATTATGATAACTTAGTACTAAAATTATAAAATTATTATGATATCTTCCTACTAATATTATAAAATTCATATATTTATAAATTACTAGTTTTTACGCTGCAATGCACGGATTTGATATTTGAATAATTGAATTGAAGAAATAGACAAATTTCATATAGTATTAGTTTTCCGAATGCCGTTGTTTTAATTAATTATAAATTTTGTATGTCAATGATAGTTTCTCTTGACATGTCGCTTATGTTTAATTAATTATGAAATTTCATTGACAAACTTACTAATCAAATTTAGATATTAATTATGTAGTTATTTGTTTCAAAACATGCAATAAATGAAGTTTAAGTAAAAAAAGAACATAACAGTTAGTACTAAAATAAGCCAAGCTTTTAAACCTTCTTGAGAATACTATCATATGTAATGAGAAAAAGGTTTATTGCATGTAACATTTTAATAATAATAAAAGATGGGTTATTTGCATATATACCCCTTACATAATGGGTATTTAAAAAATACTCCCAAATCTTAGTATTTGCAAAACTAACCCTAAAATCATCAACTTTGTGAAAATACCCTAAAATTAACAAATTATCAACTTGGTGCTAAAAATTTGACTATTTTATTGATAATTTTGCATTTGCATTACAATTAGCTTATCCCTTCTTTATATGTAATGAGAAATGATACTCATAGGCACAAAACAATCCCACTTAAGCCACAAAACAATGCTACGGTCATATGCTATTTTAATATTAAAATAAAAGTATTATATGATGATGGGTTTATTTTCTATCCATAATTAGAATCATCATCAAATTAAATTTATTCGAATTAGCAAATTCTAATTATAGTTAAATATTTGGTAATCCTATTCAAATTATAATTAGTCATAATTAGAAAATCTAATAACCATATTTTTAATTCTCTTTATTATCCTTAATTTAAAAAATCTAATAATCATATTTTAATTCTTTCTCTTTTAAATATAAAGGAGAGATTAGTGGTTTACTATTACCCTTACATTTAAGAAAATTGCTTCATGGCTCTCCTTAATTGAAACCCGATAAGTTTCAGAATTTTAGAAAACCATCAAAATTTTTTCATATTTTCACTTAACCCAATAAGGGCATTACCCCATAATTTTACACTAACGAAGATTATCCTCAACCAATATACATCCCTCAAATCGTTTTAACCCATAAAATTATAAACAACTCAAAAAATAAAACTACAAATAGTCCTCTCAAAACTTGAAGCTACAAACAACCCCTTAAAAACTAAAAATTATAAATAAAAAAACCATTTAAATTGTAAAGTTACAGAGAACCCCCTAAAAAATCTAAAATTACAAACCACAACCTTAAAGTTCTAAAAATTATAGACAACCCCTGAAAACTCCAAAACTACAAACATATTCTTTAAAAATATGAAAATTATAAACAAATCCAGAAAAATTTTAAATTTAAAAGGTGTCTAACAAATCAAAATTAAGAAGCCCCTAAAATTTTGAACAATGCAAATAACTATTCAAAATTTTAAATATTAAACATAACTCCTTGCAAAATTGAAAACTACAAACGATTCTTTTTAAAATCGAAAATTAGAAACAACCTCTTAAATATCTAAAATTACATACATAATCCTAAAAGTAATAAACAACCATTATTAGGGTTCTATATGAAAGTTATTGGAGGTTAAGTGATAAAACTAAAAGCATATTGAGTATTTTATTCCAAAAGTTATTGGAGTTATTTTGATCATTTGACCACACATTAACTAACAATGTTAATTTAGAAGTCACGAAAGTTTTTGGGATTTCTTGAGAGTTTCAAAGATATTGAAGTTTATTGTCAAATGCCTAAACTTATTGGCAATTTAGTAAAATTTACTCATATTTTCATTTTATAGAGAGGAGAGTTATTAGTGGTTATATGCGAAGAATTTTTATATATTGAAGAATAGATTAGTGGTAACTATTGTTACAATATACATTGGCTATCAAATTAAGATGAGAACTAAAATCTAAAAGCAAGGTGAGAATCAAGTGAAAGACATCATAAAACAATAAAATCTAGATATGTTATTCTGTAAGTAAAAGAACAAAATGGACTACATAAAAGGATGACAATAGAAAAAGAAATAGTTTAAATCACCCATTTTTATATATAAGAAATCTTGTTATTTACAATTAGTCTTACATTTCAAAAAAAAAAGGAAAAGGAAAAAATGTTGCTCCCTAATTTAAATTCAAAATGAAATAAAAGCTATCCACACACTTAGGTTTATTGCATATATTTAATAATAATAAAAGATGGGTTATTTGCATATATACCCTTAAATCACGATATTTGCAAAATCCCCAAATCTTAGTATTTGCAAAACTAACCCTAAAATCATCAACTTTGTAAAAACCCTAAAATCAATAAATTATTGACTTGGTGCTAAAAATTTGACTATTTTATTGATAATTTTACATTGTGATTATAATTAGCTTTTCAAAGTTGATGATTAATTGCTTATTAATGATTTGAGGATAGTTTTGTAACTGAGACTTGAGGGTATTTTAAATATACCCATGAATATTTAAGGGTATATATGCTAATAAATACTATTGGAGTAGAATTTGCCATGTGTCTATCAAACATAACAACCCTCATTTGAAACACAATATAAATTTAAAAACAGATAACAATAATAATTAATTCATTATCTAATTAGATCACATATGTGTTATCAATAAAACTATAAGAAGAAAGTAAATACATCAAGATTTATGAATAAACCCTAATTTCTACAGAATATAAATTCAAGTTCTTTCGATAAATTAAATTAACAAAACAATATATTTACTAAGCATATTTGGACCTAGTGAAAAATAAGAAACATCCACCAAGAAACACATATTCATAAAATCGAACAAAATTAAATGCTTTCTAATATGAAAACGGCGCAAATATTTTATATACTATGTTGGACCTAAAACTGAACAATTACTAAAGTGAATCAACATCAGCAAGTGGCCTACAATGAAGGACAAGAAATATCAATACCTTCAAGTACATAATTGATAGCGTGAAGCATGCTATACGTGCCGCATTCTCCTTTTCCCTCTAGCACAAAAATAATGAAATATATTTGAAAATGAAAAATATTGGAGCAAACTACTAAACTAAATAAATAGCAAAAGATATGTGGAGAGAGATAGATGGGATAAAATAAAAATAAAATTTTTATTTACTCTAGCTAGTGGCACGGCTGAGCATGGCTATTTAAAGGCTTAAGAAATTTAATTATATAACACTTCTAAGATAATATGAACTTCGAAAGATATGAGGTATAAACATCCATATAGATAACGATAATAAACTAACTCCTTGGAAAAATAAAGTAAACTTTTAAATTAAAGATATAGATAAACTCCTTTAAATTGGCAAGTTGACTGAATTTTGTGGGTATATTCACTGCAAACCCTCACGAGACTACAACTCGTCCACTAGGGTAACCTAGGGGTTTAAAGGCTTGTTGTATCGCTAAATACAACCGCGATTCTGAAAGTGAGTTAGGTTTTCTTTTTATTTTCTTTGCTAGAGGACTAGCAAAAGCTTAGGTGTGGGGGTATTTGATTATCACATTTTAATTACATTTTATACCCTTATTACCTATGTTATATAAATAACGATATTACTAATAATCATTTTATCTTATTTTGCGGGCTAATAAAGAAATAATGAATAAAAGCCCAAATGACTCAAATTCTCGAATTTCTACCAATATTTGAAGCCCAAATCGAAGACAAACCAAGGCCCAAGATACCAAATTGATCCAAGAGAAATTCGTGAAGAAAAATCAAGAAAAGACAAATTCGGTTGGGAACCAATCGGTTTATTAAGGTTGGCTAGGTTCTTCTACTGATGACCATAGATCGACCAACCGTCGGTTCCCAGCAATTCAGTTATGGTGGATTTCTCTTCCTTTTGGCTAGGTTTGATCCAAGGGTTCACATCAACTCGTTGGGCTATAAATAGGGGTGAAGGAGTGTTTTGAGTGTGAAATATTTTGTAAAACTCTATTTGGAGAGGAGGGTCACTCTTAATTGAGGAGACCTTCCAAAATTGTAACTTTGTTACACAATAAATGAAATTTTTCACCCTTCAATTTCCTTTCTCTTCTTCTAATCCAAGGACCAAGGAGGATTAGATTAAGATCAGGAGTTGTTGGTTTCTATTTTATTTCTTTTCATTTTCTTTCTTGTTCATTTATTGCTTTGTAGCTTAGATTTACTTTCATGCAATTTAATTTCATGCAATTTACTTTCATGCAATTTACTTTCATGCAATGTATTTAATTCTTGTATTTACTTTCTAGAATAGATTTTTCTTTTCTTTAATTCACCTTGAGGCTAGAACCCTCTTGGAAATTACCCTTTTCTAAGTGTGGAGCTAATATTAGTGGGATCCTAGAGATTGTTTGAAACTAGCTAACAAATCCAACTCATTTTCATGAGATTGAGATAAGCTAAGTGGATCTACTCTAGATTCCTCATATCTTTAATTAATCCTCCATACTTTACCTTCTTTATTTTCCTCTTATCCTTGTTTTCCATTTGTTTGTTATTTTCCTTTATTTTTGATTTCATTGATTTTTACTTCTCTCTCAATCTCATTTTCCCTCCATGTGCATATAATCTCAAACCTAGTTTTGTTATTATGTGCATATAACCTAACCACATTTTCAACTTTATTTTCTATCCATAATTAGAATCATCATCAAATTAAATTTATTCAGAATTAGCAAATTCTAATTATAGTTAAATATTTGGTAATCTATTCAAATTATAATTAGTCATAATTAGAAAATCTAATAACCATATTTTTAATTCTCTTTATTATCCTTAATTTAAAAAATCTAATAATCATATTTTAATTCTTTCTCTTTTAAATATAAAGAGAGATTAGTGGTTTACTATTACCCTTACATTTAAGAAAAATTGCTTCATGGCTCTCCTTAATTGAAACCCGATAAGTTTCAGAATTTTAGAAAACCATCAAAATTTTTCATATTTTCACTTAACCCAATAAGGGCATTACCCCATAATTTTACACTAACGAAGATTATCCTCAACGCAATATACATCCCTCAAATCGTTTTTACCCATAAAATTATAAACAACTCCAAAAATAAAAACTACAAATAGTCCTCTCAAAACTTGAAGCTACAAACAACCCTTAAAAACTAAAATTATAAATAAAAACCATTTAAATTGTAAAGTTACAGAGAACCCTAAAAATCTAAAATTACAAACCACAACCTTAAAGTTCTAAAATTATAGACAACCCACAGAAAACTCCAAAACTACAAACATATTCTTTAAAATATGAAAATTATAAACAAATCCGTAAAAATTTTAAATTTAAAAGGTGTCTAACAAATCAAAAATTTTCAAGAAGCCCCTAAAATTTTGAACAATGCAAATAACTATTCAAAATTTTTAAATATTAAACATAACTCCTTGCAAAATTGAAAACTACAAACGATTCTTTTTAAAATCAGAAAATTAGAAACAACCTCTTAAATATCTAAAATTACATACATAATCCTAAAAGTAATAAACAACCATTATTAGGGTTCTATATGAGCAGTTATTGGAGGTTAAGTGATAAAACTAAAAGCATATTGAGTATTTTATTCCAAAAGTTATTGGAGTTATTTTGATCATTTGACCACACATTAACTAACAATGTTAATTTAGAAGCTTTACGAAAGTTTTGGGATTCTTGAGAGTTTCAAAGATATTGAAGTTTATTGTCAAATGCCTAAACTTATTGGCAATTTAGTAATTTACTCATATTTTCATTTTATAGAGAGGAGAGTTATTAGTGGTTATATCTGAAGAATTTTATATATTGAAGAATAGATTAGTGGTAACTATTGTTACAATATACATTGGCTATCAAATTAAGATGAGAACTAAAATCTAAAAGTGGGCAGGAGAATCAAGTGAAAGACATCATAAAACAATAAAATCTAGATATGTTATTACGTAGTAAAAGAACAAAATGGACTACATAAAGGATGACAATAGAAAAGAAATAGTTTAAATCACCCATTTTTATATATAAGAAATCTTGTTATTTACAATTAGTCTTACATTTCAAAAAAAAAAGGAAAAGAGAAAAAATGTTGCTCCCTAATTTAAATTCAAAAATGAAATAAAAGCTATCCACACACTTAGGTTTATTGCATATATTTAATAATAATAAAAGATGGGTTATTTGCATATATACCCCAAATCATATTTGCAAAATCCCCAAATCTTAGTATTTGCAAAACTAACCCTAAAATCATCAACTTTGTAAAAAAAAAACCCTAAAATCAATAAATTATTGACTTGGTGCTAAAATTTGACTATTTTATTGATAATTTTTACATTGTGATTATAATTAGCTTTTCAAAGTTGATGATTAATTGCTTATTAATGATTTGAGGATAGTTTTGTATGAGACTTGGAGGTATTTTAAATATACCCATGAATATTTAAAGGTATATATGCTAATAAATACTATTGGAGTAGAATTTGCCATGTGTCTATCAAACATAACAACCCTCATTTGAAACACAATATAAATTTAAAAAACAGATAACAATAATAATTAATTCATTATCTAATTAGATCACATATGTGTTATCAATAAAACTATAAGAAGAAAGTAAATACATCAAGATTTATGAATAAACCCTAATTTCTACAGAATATAAATTCAAGTTCTTTCGATAAATTAAATTAACAAAACAATATATTTACTAAGCATATTTGGACCTAGTGAAAAATAAGAAACATCCACCAAAAACACATATTCATAAAATCGAACAAAATTAAATGCTTTCTAATATGAAAACGGCGCAAATATTTTATATACTATGTTGGACCTAAAACTGAACAATTACTAAAGTGAATCAACATCAGCAAGTGGCCTACAATGAAGGACAAAAATATCAATACCTTCAAGTACATAATTGATAGCGTGAAGCATGCTATACGTGCCGCATTCTCCTTTTCCCTCTAGCACAAAATAATGAAATATATTTGAAAATGAAAAATATTGGAGCAAACTACTAAACTAAATAAATAGCAAAAGATATGTGGAGAGAGATAGATGGGATAAAATAAAATAAAATTTTTATTTACTCTAGCTAGTGGCACGGCTGAGCATGGCTATTTAAAGGCTTAAGAATTTAATTATATAACACTTCTAAGATAATATGAACTTCGAAAGATATGAGGTATAAACATCCATATAGATAACGATAATAAACTAACTCCTTGGAAAAATAAAGTAAACTTTTAAATTAAAGATATAGATAAACTCCTTTATCTAATTTGGATGTAGTATTAGAATATAATATCTAAAGAGTAAGGGTAATTTTGACTCCTACTGAAGATTTTCCAACTTCGTGCTTTTAAAGGAGTATGATTAATTTATATATTTATCAATAGTAATATTAACATAAGAATTAGTATAATGTAATAATATAGAAGCAAAAACATCTCATTATAGATTTTAGATCTACATGAATTCATTTTCTATCAAACTTTTTGGCAACTTAAGAATGTAATCTAAGCTAAAGTTTGCATAAGAATTTATTTCTAATAGATATTTTGTTATGATATACATAGATATGATAAATATCTCAAGTACAACTTTAAAAGAAAAATATTCTATGATAAATTAAACTTAGAGAAATAAAATGTAAAACATAAACGAATATTTAATAATCAATGAATCGAATATACCTTTGGTTAAATTCTATTAGTTTATGAGCCGAATACTAAAAATTATTCGTTTATAATTAAATGAACTATCGAGTCGAATATGACCGAATATGCGGTAGAATAATAACCGAGCAGTTTATTAATTATTTAGTTCATTTCCACCCCTAATTGAAACTAGACTAGGATAAAATTATACAATGTTAGTCAACTAAAATTGGATGAAGTTGGGATAATGGTAAAAATTTATCCCACTTTTGTCAAATTTATATAGAAAGAGAGTTCTAGTGTCTCAAATTGTCCTAAGTTTTAAACTAGAGGTAGATAGTAAAAATAGAATTTTCTTATTTGCTTTTTATTTTTTTTTCTATTTTATTTCTCCATCATCTTCAAATCACACCATAAGATTAGATCACATCTCTTCTTACCTTTCTATTTAATGTTATTTTTATTTTTTATTAAATATTAGAATTGTATAATTAGTTTAAATTTAAAAATTAAAAATTTAGTGTTTAATTAAAAATTAATTAAAATTGAGAGATGACGGAAGATGTCTAGCAGATTGAAAAGAAAGAGAAAAAGGGACAAATTTAATTTTTAATTTGTTACAATAATAGTTCCAAAAATTAAAAGTTACAAATTATTATAACAATAATATCTTATAGTCTATCCAATAGTTCTTCAAGATTAATTAACACTAAAGTAAATTATTATTAATAATAATAGTAAGTTTTAAAATATATAAATAGTAGTCATATCATCAAAGTGCATGACTTATATGCTTATTAATTATTAAAAATTATCCTTAATTATACTAACAATTGTCCCACTAAAATTTCATGTTTTAAAAATTACTCCCAATTATCCCACTAAAATATCCTACTTTAAAAATTATCCCATACAAAAATTGTTCCACTTCTACTAAAAATGTTCCAGTTGACTAACACCCCTTAGTTTTATTCAATCTAACGTGAGTTGGGATAATTGTTAACAAGAAACTATAGATTACATTTCTACCCTCTATTAGTTGTTTCACCTCTGGAAATCCCCAAAATATTAAAGAAACGAGTGTAATGAAGCGGCTTTAGACATGTTTAAGGAGACAAATCTGAATTTGGATTAAGAATAACTTTTAATAGAGGGGTATAATGAGAAACCCAGGAAAAAATTTAAGTTGAGTTAAATATTCCCTACAAATCAAAGAATAACTAGCTCTAGGGCCGAAGTTTAATGTTCAGTATGCCTTGAGGGACTAAATAGCAAATTCGATGATTGAGGGTAAAACTTCGTAATATATTGAAGATTTAACGGACCAATGTGAAAAAGCCCTAACTAATTTCCCCATCTGGGACAATTCTCACCATAAACCAAAAAAGACCAGGTCAATATTTCCCCCTTTCTCTTTAAAATCTAAAAAAACAAAGGAAAAAAGAAACGGAAAAAAGAAAAAAAAATCCCCATTTTTCATCGGCCGGCCGATTAATCTCTCATCGGCCGGCGACAGCAACGGCGATTTCATTCATCTAAACGAACAAGGAGAAGAAGGAGCGCAGAAACCCTAGATTCGTTATTACCACCTCGATTGATTTCAGATTTGAGATCGGATGAAGATGATAACGCGTTCGAATCTGGCGGAGCAATTGAGGGAGTATCAGATCAGATCTAAGTATGATTGGGCTTCTGTTTCCTTCTTCTCTTCTACATCTAGCGTCTCGTCGACGAGGTAACTTAGTTTTTGTTTTGTGGCTAGGGTTTGATTTTGATCGTATCTGATTGTTCTCCTTTGTGTTTGTTTATAGCAACTTTTGATTTAAAGGTGAAATTTTTGTTCATGATATGCTGAAATTTTTAGTTTTGGTAAAAGTTCATCCCTTTTCATCATTACCTGCAACAAATGTTCAAGTTTATTTTTCTCTTTGACATAATCCACAATCCACTTCTTATCTCTCCACATCCACTCTCACCATTTTATCACTTTTATTTTATTTGAATAAACTCCTAATTGTCACGCATAATTTGAGAACCAAAACTTGAGCAAAACTCTCCTACTTTCCGTTCCTCGTGGGATCGATAATCTTTTATACTATAACTTGATAAAGGTTGTATACTTGCAACTTAGGAGGTAATCATTTATTTCCCATCAAGTTTTTGGCGCCGTTGCCGGGGAACGGGAAAGTAGGAAGAGTTTTGCTCAAGTTTTGGTTCTCAAATTATGCGCGTGACAATTAGGAGTTTATTCAAATAAAATAAAAGTGATAAAATGGTGAGAGTGGATGTGGAGAGATAAGAGAGAGTGGATTGTGGATTATGTGCAAAGGAGGAGAAAATAAAGTTGAAAATGTGGTTGTGGTTATATGCACATAATAACAAAAACTAGGTTTGAGATTATATGCACATGGAGGGAAAATGAGATTGAGAGAGAAGTAAAAATCAATGAAATCAAAAATAAAGGAAAATAACAAACAAATGGAAAACAAGGATAAGAGGAAAATAAAGAATGTAAAGTATGGAGGATTAATTAAAGATATGAGGAATCTAGAGTAGATCCACTTAGCTTATCTCAATCTCATGAAAATGAGTTGGATTTGTTAGCTAGTTTCAAACAATCTCTAGGGATCCCACGAATATTAGCTCCACACTTAGAAATGGGTAATTCCCAAGAGGGTTCTAGCCTCAAGGTGAATTAAAGAAAAGAAAAATCTATTCTAGAAAGTAAATACAAGAATTAAATACATTGCATGAAAGTAAATTGCATGAAAGTAAATTGCATGAAATTAAATTGCATGAAAGTAAATCTAAGCTACAAAGCAATAAATGAACAAGAAAGAAAATGAAAAGAAATAAAATAGAAACCAACAACTCGATCTTAATCTAATCCTCCTTTGGTCCTGGATTAGAAGAAGAGAAAGGAAATTGAAGGGTGAAAAATTTCATTTATTGTGTAACAAAGTTACAATTTTGGAAGGTCTCCTCAATTAAGAGTGACCCTCCTCCAAATGGAGTTTTTACAAAATATTTCACACTCAAAACACTCACCTTCACCCTATTTATAGCCCAACGGAGTTGATGTGAACCCTGGATCAAACCTAGCCAAAAAGGAAGAGAAATCCACCATAACTGAATCGGTGGAACCGATCTACCAACGGTTCATACTAACCATATTAACCGTTGGCCAACTGGTTGGTCAACCGATTGGTTCCCAACCTAATTTGTCTTTTCTTGATTTTTCTTCACGAATTTCTCTTGATCAATTTGGTATCTTGGGCCTTGGTTTGTCTTCGATTTGGGCTTCAAATATTGGTAGAAATTGAGAATTTGAGTCATTTGGGCTTTTATTCATTATTTCTTTATTAGCCTGCAAAATAAGATAAAAATGATTATTAGTAATATCGCTATTTATATAACATAGGTAATAAGGGTATAAAATGTAATTAAAATGTGATAATCAATTACATCCAAGAAATTTCAACAGAAGTAGAGAATGAATCTGACCTGAGTTTTGAGACAATCTTTGGTGAGGAACTACAGATATTAGCAGCCTCTGGTTTGATTTATGAGAATGAGGAAACTGTGTCAAATATATGTATTTGTGATTTAACTTTTGAAGAACTCTTTCTGATGAACTTAGATTTCTGAAAAATAAACAACAAAAAAATTGCAACCATCAAACATAAATCTTGTGTTTGAGGAAATTTATATAGAAAAATTGGTTGGACCAACTTTTATAAATAAATCTAAGTTCAAAATGCATAACACCATTATTTCCTATCTTCCATTGCTGCTAAAATCATTGAAAACCTAGGAATATTCTGAATTAAAACACATCTTTGATTATATCATTTTAAATTTCTTTAAAATCGAGGTAGAATCTTCAAGAATAAGATAGGATTTAATGTAGAATATGAACTTCTCATGTTTAATCTTGTATTCTATATTTTTCTCTTCTTTGTCTCATAATAAAAATAAAAAGAATTTATTCTTCTCTGAGTTTCTTGTTCATTTTTTTTCTTCTAAAAAAAAGAAAAAAAGGCAAAAAAAAGAAAAAATAATATATATATATATATATATATATATATATATATATATATATATATATATATATATATATATATATATATATATATATATATATATATAATATATATATATATATATATATATATATAATATATATATATATAATATATATATATATATATATATATATCTTCAAAAGATGTTCTGGTTTTATTATCATTGTTCAAGTCGACGAGCAAATATAAGTAATTCAAATCTTATCTGCTTTATTTTGTGCATTATAGAAATTGCATTGAGGACAATGCAAAATTTAGGTGTGGGGTGGGGTCTTAGTTATTTTCACTCTTTATTTTACCTTTTCAATATGTTTTCCTCTTTATTCTACCCTTTTCTTTATTTAAAAAAATTAGAAATATTGTCACTTGCCAAATTATTTGAGTTAATTAGTAATTGATCTATTTGATAAATTTTGAATCTTCTAATCTTTAGTTAGTTTTATACTCAAGTTTACCTTTTATGATAACTCCAAATAAATCTCTTAAGAAATAATTTTCAAAGTAGTATACTTTACTTAAGTCCAAACTTAGATTTTGATTGAAGTAATGAAATTTTTGCATGCCTAGCTTAGAGTTTGCAATAATTTTTCAAGTGTCTTAAATAAAAAATAAAAAAAAATTTACAAAAGAAGAGTGCGAAAAATGGGCAGCAAAATAAAATTTCTCTTAAAACTCAAGGTGATTTTATCTTATAAAGCCTAAGTTGACCGAGTAATTAAGCTCAAGGAGTATTTCTATACTTAATGATCTAAGCCCAATTGGGTTGGAATTCATTGGCCCAAAACTCGTTAAATGGTCACTTAGAAAGTCTGATAAAGAAAAAATCTCTAAGGGATAAAGAGTTAAAAATAAAAAATAAAAAAATTTATGTTCTTGATAAAAAATTTGGAGACTTGAAAATTGTTAAAGACAAAGAGTTAGCATGTTTTTAAAAACTTTTAAATTGAATTTCTAAGTTAAGATTTGGTGTTGTATTTCTATAATGAAAGATTTTCTAAAGAGATGTACTTTGGAGTTATATATAAAAACGTTTTCTTGAAGTATCAACTACCTTTAATTAGAATGTTTAAATTTATCACGTAAATTCATTATTCACTAACTCTTTTAAATTGGCAAGTTGACTGAATTTTATGGGTATATTCACTGCAAACCCTCACGAGACTACAACTCGTCAACTAGGGTAACCTAGGGGTTTAAACGCTTGTTGTATGCGCTAAATACAATCGCGATTCCTGCGAAAGTGAGTTAGATTTTTCTTTTTATTTTCTTTGCTAGAGGACTAGCAAAAGTTTAGATGTGGGGGGTATTTGATTCTCACATTTTAATTATAATTTTATACCCTCATTAATAATTGATTTTGTCTTAAATTGCAGGTGAATAAAGAAATTATGAATAAAAGTCCAAATGACTCAATTCTCCCATTTTCTACTAATTTTTGAAGCCCAAATACGAAGACAAGAGAAGGCCCAAGACAACTCAAGAGCCCATGTGAAATTCGTGAAGAAAAATCAGCTAAAAATCGAGTTAGTTGCAAACCAATCAGTCAACCAATAGGTCGGCTGACCGATTGGCCGACCGATTGGCCAACCGATTGATTTGCACCAGAATTTGATCAATGGCTGAAAATTAATCCTTGGAGCCCAAGTTTGATCCTATGGTCTTCATCCACTACGTAGGGCTATAAATAGGGGTTGAGGGGGAGAGGTTTGAGTGTGAAAAATTTTATAATAACTCTTTTTGGAGAGGAGGGTTACTCTTAATTGAGAAGAACTTTCAAATTTATAACTTTTACTTACAATTAATAAAAAATATTTTCACCCCTTCATATTTATTTCTTCACTTTGTCCAAGGACCAAAAGGAGGATGAAGATGAAGAGATAAAAATATGGGTTTGCCATTTATTTCTTTTCCTTTCTTGTTAGAATAGATTTACTTTCATGCAATTTACTTTCTTGCAATTTACTTTCATACAATTTACTTTCTTACAATGTCTTTATATTTGTAGTGTAGATTTATTTTCTTGCAATTAGTGTAGATTTTCTTTATTTCTTTTCTCTTTTATTGATCTTTCTTCTTGTTTTGATTTCCTTCTTGTAATTAGCTCTCTTTTTATTTCCTTCATTCTTTCTTGTCTAATTTCTATCTCCTTGTTTCTTTCATTTTCAAAGATGTGGACCTAATCATTGTAGGAATTCTAGGATTGCATGAAACTAGTCTAATTTCTATTTGTAAATTATGGCTTTTTCTCTTGTGCTTAAAATGATCATGTTTAGGATAATCAACTAGAGAACTAATCGGTAGAAGAAGAATTTGATAATCTATGCTTATCTTGAATGGTTTGATAGGTTATGTTTATGAATTCTAGAATTACTATCTAGTTATTGCTTTTCTCATGAGTTTGAATTTTGCTTAGATGATAATTTGATAGGTAATGCTTTCCTTGAGTGGTTTGATAATCTATGCTTAATAAATCTAAACTAGAATGTGAAAATGAGAATGATTCATGAATTTATGAATAAGATTAGTTAGTGGATTCAATTCTAGATTCCTCATATCTCCAATTGAATCCTCCATCTTTTACTTCTTGAGTTTCCTTTTTGTTTGAATTTTTTATTTTTCTTCTTTGTTTTCATCATTCTCTCCTCTCTCTATCTTATTTTCAATTTATTTGCACATAATCTCTTATCTCTTTCTTGCTTTTCTTTCATTTGCACATATTCACATTTACCTCTTCTAATATTATCATTCTCAACACTTGCACATAAACACAATCATTCTCTTATCCTCTCACAATCCACTTTCACTTTGCTTTAATCCAAATTGTCTTGCACATATTAAAACCAAATTTGACTAAACTTACAAACTCCTTCCTCGTGGATTCGACAATCTTATGCACTATAACTTGATAAGTTGTATACTTGCAACTTAGGAGGTAATCATTTATTTCCCAACACTTATCTTGACTTATTCAACTATTTATCATTTCATAGATATGACAGTCAGGTTCATGATGCATCAAATGGCACATTGATTTGATTTGCAGAGCAAACGTTATGTCAGTTTTCATAATGACGGGCAGGAAAATTTGTGTGCATGAATTTAGCAGATGTATTTGCAATTGTTCAGGCTAACTGCTGCTACTACCTTAATACTGAACTATTCAACTATATATCATTTCATTGATTTGTCAGTCAGGTTCACGATGCATCAAACGGCACACTGATTTGATTTGCAGATCAAAAGTTATATCATTTTTCATAACGACACGCAGGAAATTCTGTGTGTAGGAATTCAGCTGAGGAAGTTACAAATATTCAGACTCACTGATGCTATTAAAAAATTACGTTGCATGAAACTATATATCGGTTCAAAGGTATGTAAGGTAGGTTCAGGATACAGCAAAGGGCACATTGATTGGATACTTGAGGCTAATGAAGATAACGATTTACAGATTATTAACTGACTATTCAAACAACGTTGGTTATTATTCAAAACTGGACATATTATCAACTGCAAAGTATCATTTCAAATTAATTCGGATAAGGATACTTGAGGCTAATGAAGATAACGATTCTGATTATTAACTAAATAGGTTTTTGTGGAAACGTTAAGGAGTAATATGCTCATTTTAGATATAATCCCAATAGGATAATAATACCAAGACTATAATAACACCCCCCTCCCCCTCCTTTATTTAGTCCAAAATCTCTAGACTATTTTAATTTAAAGTACTAATTAGTCCAACCTAATCCCTCCTAAAATTTTGAACCAAAGAACTTACTATTTCATTTTAAAGGATAAAGGGTTATTACCTTAAAATAACACCCAATCCAAACAAGACCTATATAGTTAACTTTATAAATTCCTAATTAGTCACGTATCATGGTTACTGATAGTTTATTTTAGATAGTTGTGCTTGTTTTTATTGCTTTGATGTACTTTTTTTTGTTAAATGTAACCCATGTATTTTGTGTAGTGATAAGGTTGGATCGAAGCATGAGGTTCGACCAGCTGCTGATATACGAACATATTGCGACTTTCGCGTACTATCATTCGACATGAAAGAAAGTTTATGAAGATAGCAATTACTCTGGGAAGGGCAGTTACCAAATTATCCCCTTTTGTCATGTACAAAGTTCAAAACTGCTCATTCGCATGCGGGCTGATAGACTAACGCTGATGTTTGTTTGATATTTGTCCCTTAAACATTTGAAATTAATCTCATAAATCATTGAAATAGCTATTTAGTCCTTCAAAATTTGTTAGTTATTTTAAACAATTCCCTCTTAAGGGGGGTTAGTCAAGTAGAGCTTAAAATTAGAACTGGGATAATTTGTGGGACAAATTTTTATAGTGGTAGTGAATTGGAACTAGGGGTGGAAACGAATCGAATTTGATCAAATATCTGTAGATTCGAATTCACATTCGGTTTATTCCAACGAATTCGAATTCGTGTCAAATGGGTAGAAGGTGTTCAAATTCGATTCGGTATATTAACTAGCTATTCGGTAATTATTCACGAATATTTGTTAGCACATTTGGTTAAGACACTAGCATTTTGAATAAGAGGTTAGGTGTTCGAATCCCATGTTGGTATAATATTTATTTTATTTTCCTTTACATGTTGCATAAATACTTAATGATTATTATGATAACTTAGTACTAAAATTATAAAATTATTATGATATCTTCCTACTAATATTATAAAATTCATATATTTATAAATTATTAATTTATATATTTATCAATAGTAATATTAACATAAGAATTAGTATAATGTAATAATATAGAAGCAAAAACATCTCATTATAGATTTTAGATCTACATGAATTCATTTTCTATCAAACTTTTTGGCAACTTAAGAATGTAATCTAAGCTAAAGTTTGCATAAGAATTTATTTCTAATAGATATTTTGTTATGATATACATAGATATGATAAATATCTCAAGTACAACTTTAAAAGAAAAATATTCTATGATAAATTAAACTTAGAGAAATAAAACGTAAAACATAAACGAATATTTAATAATCAACTGAATCGAATATACCTTTGGTTAAATTCTATTCGCTTATGAGCCAGAATACTAAAAATTATTCGTTTATAATTAAATGAACTATCAAGTGAATATGACCGAATATGCAGATAATAACCTAACAGTTTATTAATTATTTAGTTCATTTCCACCTAATTGAAACTAGACTAGGATAAAATTATACAATGTTAGTCAACTAAAATGGATAAACGAAGCTGGGATAATGGTAAAATTTATCCCACTTTTGTCAAATTTATATAGAAAAGAGAGAGTTCTAGTGTCTCAAATTGTCCTAAGTTTTAAACTAGAGGTAGATAGTAAAAATAGAATTTTCTTATTTGCTTTTTTATTTTTTTTTCTATTTTATTTCTCCATCATCTTCAAATCACACCATAAGATTAGATCACATCTCTTCTTACCTTTCTATTTAATGTTATTTTTTATTTTTTATTAAATATTAGAATTGTATAATTAGTTTAAATTTAAAAATTAAAAATTTGTGTTTAATTAAAAATTAATTAAAATTGAGAGATGGAAGATGTCTAGCAGATTGAAAAGAAAGAGAAAAAGGGACAAATTTAATTTTTAATTTGTTACAATAATAGTTCCAAAAATTAAAAGTTACAAATTATTATAACAATAATATCTTATAGTCTATCCAATAGTTCTTCAAGATTAATTAACACTAAAGTAAATTATTATTATTAATAATAGTAAGTTTTAAAATATATAAATAGTAGTCATATCATCAAAGTGCATGACTTATATGCTTATTAATTATTAAAAATTATCCTTAATTATACTAACAATTGTCCCACTAAAATTTCATGTTTTAAAAATTACTCCCAATTATCCCACTAAAATATCCTACTTTAAAAATTATCCCATACAAAAATTGTTCCACTTCTACTAAAAATGTTCCAGTTGACTAACACCCCTTAGTTTTATTCAATCTAACGTGAGTTGGGATAATTGTTAACAAGAAACTATAGATTACATTTCTACCCTCTATTAGTTGTTTCACCTCTGGAAATCCCCAAAAATATTAAAGAAACGAGTGTAATGAAGCGGCTTTAGACATGTTTAAGGAGACAAATCTGAATTTGGATTAAGAATAACTTTTAATAGAGGGGTATAATGAGAAACCCAGGAAAAAATTTAAGTTGAGTTAAATATTCCCTACAAATCAAAGAATAACTAGCTCTAGGGCCGAAGTTTAATGTTCAGTATGCCTTGAGGGACTAAATAGCAAATTCGATGATTGAGGGTAAAACTTCGTAATATATTGAAGATTTAACGGACCAATGTGAAAAAGCCTAACTAATTTCCCCATCTGGGACAATTCTCACCATAAACCAAAAAGACCAGGTCAATATTTCCCCTTTCTCTTTAAAATCTAAAAACAAAGGAAAAAGAAACGGAAAAAAGAAAAAAAAAATCCCCATTTTTCATCGGCCGGCCGATTAGTCTCTCATCGGCCGGCGACAGCAACGGCGATTTCATTCATCTAAACGAACAAGGAGAAGAAGGAGCGCAGAAACCCTAGATTCGTTATTACCACCTCGATTGATTTCAGATTTGAGATCGGATGAAGATGATAACGCGTTCGAATCTGGCGGAGCAATTGAGGGAGTATCAGATCAGATCTAAGTATGATTGGGCTTCTGTTTCCTTCTTCTCTTCTACATCTAGCGTCTCGTCGACGAGGTAACTTAGTTTTTGTTTTGTGGCTAGGGTTTGATTTTGATCGTATCTGATTGTTCTCCTTTGTGTTTGTTTATAGCAACTTTTGATTTAAAGGTGAAATTTTTGTTCATGATATGCTGGAATTTTTAGTTTTGGTAAAAGTTCATCCCTTTTCATCATTACCTGCAACAAATGTTCAAGTTTCAATTGAAACTAGAAGTATTGATCAATTTCAGATCTACATTTAGTCCCACATTGACCAAATTGGGGTTAGGTTAATGGGGAGTCAACTGTTGATTTATAAGAGATTTTGGCTCCCGAAACTCTTACAAATGACGCCAGAGCCAATTCCATCATTCCAGTTGCAACAGAGCGGAATGGGTGGTTATTCCGGTATTGCAGTGTTCGGTCTGGATTAGATTAGTGGCGCTATGACCGCATCCGGAATGCAGAATCATGTGGGCATGTTAAGATGCATTGATTACCACTTTAATAAGTAGGGACTCAATTCATGATTTATAAGATGTTTAGGTTCACTTCATCTAACTCTAGCTTTTAGGGGTGAGTTCTCCCTAGATTTTTTACAGTTCTCTCCATTTGCTGTCTTCTATTCTGTCTTAAATGCCAACCATTTGATTCCTTGGTCTTTACCAAATTTTAGCATGTTGAATCGTTTTCGTGTATAAAACAATTTCTTTAATTTGGGAACCTGATAATCTGAACAATATATTATGTTAAAAAATTATCCAAAATGGTCTACTTTACTAGTTTTAGGTTGCTTTTATTATCATTAACCAAGTTGGTGGACATTGCTTGTTTACATTTTTATCTTCCTATATCTAACAACGACGCTTGGCCTGGGTGTGCATGGCTATATTTAGCCACTTCCCATGAAATTAAAGTTGGTTTTGTTATCCTACTAAGCATAAAGAAAATAACTACCCTATTTTTCCTCTTAAATCCTTCACAAATGGTAGACTGATGGTAGTGAGATAGGTTTCCAAACCTTAACTAGCTTAGACATAAAAGAAAGGGTAAATTGCACTTAAATACCACAAAGTTTCCCCCTCTGTCCTTATATACCACAAGTTGTATTTTGTGTCAAAAATACCTTAAGTTGTTAAAAATTGGCACGTAAATACCCCGATCATGCAAACGTGAAAATTTTCACCTAAATGTTCTTATATAACACTAGCATGTTAATTTTATACATTTCTAACCATTAATATTTGTTAAATTTATCATTAGACATATCCCAACTCTATTTTAAAGTAGAATTAAGATAAGTTTGAAAACGATTTTAGTTGATTTAATATCAAATTTGACAAATAATAATAGTTACAAAGCTCTAAAATTTACGTTTGCATGATCAATCACACTGTTGATAATTTTTAACAAATTATAGTAGTAGTTTTTGACACAAAATTTAACTTGTGGTATATAAGTGACGGGGAAAACTTTGTGGTATTTAAGTGCAATTTAGCCTAAAAAAAAATCTAATTTCACCCATCTCTAAAGCCTGCATATGGGGCCACACTACCTTTGAGTCAAACCTTAGTTGATACTTAATTTACCGAATCAAGCTTATGATGAACAAACATGCAAAATAATAAAATCAGCTTGAATAGTGTCACTAACTCATCTGTCGTTCTCAGTCCCTGCCACCTCTTCTGGAGAAAAGGCTGGACATCGGTTATTGACTCATTATTAGAAGTATGTCTCGTTAGAACCAAAGTCTCAGTAGTTAAATCCTTAACCCACTTCTATTAGTTAAACTAGTAAAGAAGGTCTTAACAGATTCCATAGCTAATAAATAAGTTAAGGATTGATCCCTAATCCTTTCTTCGCATTAATCTCATGGAGGCGATTGCAGATAAATATGGGGAAAGTTGGCGATGGCAGAGGCAAGAAGCAAGGTCAGTGGACGAAAGGTGATAATAGGAAAAATGGGTTATATAGCGGAGGACCATCAGATTCTTTTCATTTTTTACTCGGTAGAACCTAATTATTGCCCTTAATCCATAGGTAAGGTAGGCTAGCTGCTTGCCTTCACCTAGGCGGTCATCTATCTGGGCACCTAGACTGCTTTTGAAACATTGATCTTGAGTAGAAAAATTTGTTACTCCTAGATATTTCTCGACAATCAATATGGTCAATGTTCTTACTCATTATTTTGTTTAAAATTGAAATTTTTGTTCATGATATGCTGGAATTTTTAGTTTTGGTAAAAGTTCATCCCTTTTCATCATTACCTGCAACAAATGTTCAAGTTTCAATTGAAACTAGAAGTATTGATCAATTTCAGATCTACATTTAGTCCCACATTGACCAAATTGGGGTTAGGTTAATGGGGAGTCAACTGTTGATTTATAAGAGATTTTGGCTCCCGAAACTCTTACAAATGACGCCAGAGCCAATTCCATCATTCCAGTTGCAACAGAGCGGAATGGGTGGTTATTCCGGTATTGCAGTGTTCGGTCTGGATTAGATTAGTGGCGCTATGACCGCATCCGGGAATGCAGAATCATGTGGGCATGTTAAGATGCATTGATTACCACTTTAATAAGTAGGGACTCAATTCATGATTTATAAGATGTTTAGGTTCACTTCATCTAACTCTAGCTTTTAGGGGTGAGTTCTCCCTAGATTTTTTACAGTTCTCTCCATTTGCTGTCTTCTATTCTGTCTTAAATGCCAACCATTTGATTCCTTGGTCTTTACCAAATTTTAGCATGTTGAATCGTTTTCGTGTATAAAAACAATTTCTTTAATTTGGGAACCTGATAATCTGAACAATATATTATGTTAAAAAAATTATCCAAAATGGTCTACTTTACTAGTTTTAGGTTGCTTTTATTATCATTAACCAAGTTGGTGGACATTGCTTGTTTACATTTTTATCTTCCTATATCTAACAACGACGCTTGGCCTGGGTGTGCATGGCTATATTTCGCCACTTCCCATGAAATTAAAGTTGGTTTTTGTTATCCTACTAAACGCAAAGAGAAAATAACTACCCTATTTTTCCTCTTAAATCCTTCACAAATGGTAGACTGATGGTAGTGAGATAGGTTTCCAAACCTTAACTAGCTTAGACATAAAAGAAAGGGTAAATTGCACTTAAATACCACAAAGTTTCCCCCCTCTGTCACTTATATACCACAAGTTGTATTTTGTGTCAAAAAAATACCTTAAGTTGTTAAAAAATTGGCACGTAAATACCCCCGATCATGCAAACGTGAAAATTTTCACCTAAATGTTCTTATATAACACTAGCATGTTAATTTTATACATTTCTAACCATTAATATTTGTTAAATTTATCATTAGACATATCCCAACTCTATTTTAAAGTAGAATTAAGATAAGTTTGAAAACGATTTTAGTTGATTTAATATCAAATTTGACAAATAATAATAGTTACAAAGCTCTAAAATTTACACGTTTGCATGATCAATCACACTCGTGATAATTTTTTAACAAATTATAGTAGTTTTTTTGACACAAAATTTAACTTGTGGTATATAAGTGACAGAGCGGGAAAACTTTGTGGTATTTAAGTGCAATTTAGCCTAAAAGAAAATCTAATTTCACCCATCTCTAAAGCCTGCATATGGGGCCACACTACCTTTGAGTCAAACCTTAGTTGATACTTAATTTACCGAATCAAGCTTATGATGAACAAACATGCAAAATAATAAAATCAGCTTGAATAGTGTCACTAACTCATCTGTCGTTCTCAGTCCCTGCCACCTCTTCTCGGAGAAAAGGCTGGACATCGGTTATTGACTCATTATTAGAAGTATGTCTCGTTAGAACCAAAGTCTCAGTAGTTAAATCCTTAACCCACTTCTATTAGTTAAACTAGTAAAGAAGGTCTTAACAGATTCCATAGCTAATAAATAAGTTAAGGATTGATCCCTAATCCTTTCTTCCGCATTAATCTCATGGAGGCGATTGCAGATAAATATGGGGAAAGTTGACGATGGCAGAGGCAAGAAGCAAGGTCAGTGGACGAAAGGTGATAATAGGAAAAAATGGTTATATAGCGTGAGGACCATCAGATTCTTTTCATTTTTTTACTCGGTAGAACCTAATTATTGCCCTTAATCCATAGGTAGGGTAGGCTAGCTGCTTGCCTTCACCTAGGCGGTCATCTATCTGGGCACCTAGACTGCTTTTTGAAACATTGATCTTGAGTAGAAAAATTTGTTACTCCTAGATATTTCTCGACAATCAATATGGTCAATGTTCTTACTCATTATTTTGTTTAAAATTGAGTTCCACATGTTTTATCTACTTCTTGCTAATTCTAACTTCTTTAGGCTATAAAGCCTTTTTTAGCTTTTCACTACGGGAATTACCATTCCTTAGGGTCTGTTTGGCAAAGTGCTATAGCCAGTTTCATAGCCAGTTTCAGTTGGGATAAGCCCAATCCAATAACTCAGTCCTAGTTTGGCAAATAAGATTGTTTGGGTAAGCTAGTTCTTTTCTGGCCCAATTTTGCCTCATAACTGGGCCAAAAAAAACCAAGGCTCCCCTAGTTTGAAGTAGAACCAAATAAGTTTGATCCCAAACGAACTAATAAAAGAAAGGGGAAAATATATTGTCATTATCAAGTTGACAAAGGAAAATATTTTTTTTTATCAAATTGGAACTTTATCTTCATGCATGTGTATTTACCAAACAATATTTAGTTTTAGACCAGTTTTGTTTAAAATATAGCAAAATTAAGTTCAACTCAAAACTAGTTCACGTAGAAACTAGTTTAGTGTAATCTAGGCTAGTGTAACTGGATCAAAACTAAACCGAATTAATTTTTAAGTTGCCAAACTGACCCTTAGGTTCAACTATAATCTGGATTAAATTGGTTCTAGTTCTTTTGTAAATCAGTAGGAATATCATTAGTTAATAAAGCATGGGTAGTTTACATGTTCTTTAACACTTTCTGTGATTTTACTAAGCCTTACATGCTACATTACCTATAGCTCCTATAATGAATTGAGTTGCTTGCTTCTACCTCATGTTCTTGTCACGCATAAACCTCCATGTTCTCCAACCTCCTCTGAACTTCTCCTGCCTCCTCCACTAACTATGAACACCTCCACCTCTCCCGACTTTCAGAAAATCAACTCCACCACCACTTAAACAAAGAAAAAACTCTGCCTAGGCTCCTAGGCGCTAAGTGCCAGTCCGACATCTAGTGGTGCCTAGCGCTTTCTATAACATTGGCATTTATTATCAATTATTGTAACTAAGAAAAAGGAAAGCCGCCTATGCCCTACCTAGGCCCTAGGTGCCGGGTCCAGTGCCTGGACCACGTAGCACGTTCTATAACACAACATTAAATAATGTATAGAACACTAGAAATGAAGGGAGAAAACAATTTATTTGGATACGATTTTTTCCAAGAAAAGGAATGTTCCTGTTAAAGCATTGAGAATTAATCTCTTTGAGATATTTTGTAGCATATTCATTTATCAACAAAATGGTGTACAGCTGAGGTTCCCTAGAATCATCCCAAGAATAACATTTTAGTAGCATCTAGAAGTTAATCAATGCATGATATGCTGCTAAGGTTTTCCATTTCTAGGTTATAGTTGTCAGTTTGTCTATAGAAGTTAACTGCTTTGGATCCATTAAAAGCAACAGAAGTCAAATTTGCTGAATGTGTCTAATATTTCTTTTGCAGGGCGGACATCTTGTATGTGATATGGGAGATTTTAATGTTTGTTTTCCTTGTTTTCTCGGCAGTTTCGTTGTACTTCAGGTACATGAAGCTTGCTCTTATATTAATATGCCTTATGGCATTCTTTCTTGTGTGCATGAAAATTACAAAGCAAGTAAGACAGAACAGGAAAAGTAAGCGAAGAATGCTCCTGCCATTGTCAATGTAAAGTTATTGGCAGCCTGCCTTCTTAAAGTGGCTGTCTTTTTCTGTGCAGATGTATTGTTTTCGTCTTTTTTTCCCGAAGTCTTGGGGCACATGTATTTTCCTTCTCACAGTTGAGTAAAGAACTTTTATGCATATGTTTCTTCTATTAATTTGGAAGATAATTGATTTACTAGCCTCTGCAGAATAGCATTGGCCAGGATATACTAAGTACAAGTTCATGGGTGCAAGTTTGTTAGCATTTTTCTAAATCTGTGTTAGGTTGCTCCCAAGCCTGGAAGCATGTTACCAGTTTATATCTTTACGAAAGTTTTTTATAGGGTGGGTTTCCTGAATTAATACTCCTTTCTGATTAGAGGAGTGCAAGGAAAGAATAAGATGATTAATTGGGTGCAAAACTACTATAATATTTTACGAAACAAAAACTACTAACTACCTTCCATTTCGTATATATAATTAATTCACTATAATATGTTGCAGCAAATTATTTTGAATGGCTGGACTTGCAGCACCTTTCTACACCATCTTGAATAACTTTACTTGCGAACCAATCAATTATGTTGCATGTCAGGTACTTCCATAAAGGACATGTTTATCCGTTCCCTGCATGTATCAGAACAGTGGTACCTTGGTGCCTGGATACTTGTTGGAATGTCCTTTGATGTTAGCTAATATTTTTAATGTACCCAAACATATCAAAGATGTATTCGGAGACTAACAAGTGAAAAGCGTAGAGCATTCACGATGAGTTCCAATTCCATTTAGTTTTAGTCTTTTAGATAAGATTCAATAGTTCTGCTACTTTTTTCAACAAAGTTCGATAGTTTGTCCATTTTCTTCATGAAAAGTTATGAGTGTTCTATTAGCCAATGCTTTATAAAACTTGGAAACATTATGTATTTCCTCAGTTTTTTTTTTTTTGGGTGACCGTTATGGCATTGCACCCATGTTAACGATATAAAACATTTACGAATATGCACATATGTACTTCTATAATTGCCATTGCCATAAATATTCATTCCCTGGTTTCTCGAGATTAAGGTCTTTGTGCCTGTTTCATTTCTTGTTCATATTATTTACCAATAGCACACTGCCTTTATCATCACAGCTTATGTAGTTTCCATACCATGTGAACCATTGTAATAATACATCTCATTCCCTTGTGTTACCTTCCGACCAGGATGTTTATATATCTAGCAGATTTTGTCTTGGTTATTCCTAACTAGTTATAAGAAAAACTTTAATTTATTTCATCATCCTGTATATCAGATCACTCTTTTCCCTCGTGTTTTTGGAGTGTAGTTCCATTATTTATACTTTTCGGATCTTTATATTGTTTCTTGGTAGTTTAATATTCTCCGCAGCTATATAGATGCCATATGCTGTATGGCATGTGGACTTTGACAACTAATGCTACATGGGCCACCTGGATGCCCTAATTTGAGGGAAGAAATCGAATTCTAACAATGAATTACAATGTGTGTGTGTGGAAATTAAGGATTGTGGATAAGTTTGATCTTTCTGGAGTGACAAGATTCATCACATGGTTCTGTATCTCATCGAAGATATGAAGTTGGTTTATCAAGAAATCCCACTACTCTATTGGTTGTTTGTTTCTTGTCATTCTTCTGGCTTGGTGTCATGCCAGAAGATCACAGATTCATAAACCGGAGGAGCCTTTGGCTGTAAACAGCATTTTGCTTTGCTTTACAAATTTATGATATATTTTGGTAATGGAAACTCCTATTTTGTTTGTATCATTTTGGTGGTTTGACTATCTTCTAACTCTTCTGCTTCAGTTGAAAATGTTGTACTTGCTACAGGATACATCCAGCGTCTGCCATCGCAAAGATAAACCTCACTGCATATTGCAAAGAATTTTTCTTGTTTTATCTCTGGGATAACATATATATGTTTTTTTAGATGCATCTCTGGGATAACATTGAATGCTGGTAATACACGGTTCTCAGTTAAAGTATTGAGTCCGTACCCAGTATTTTGGCTATACTGAAACAAGCTGGTACTTACTAAAAAGGTTTTTTTAGGTCTTATGCTCAATTTAGTGTTTGGGTTCCAAGGATGGTTACGGATAGATCCCCTGTAAGCTTATTAAAAGACGTCTCAAATGGTGGAAAAAACACATATATGGCTCTTTGAAACAAAATAAACTCCCAAGTCCTAGCTTCTCTTGACTCCCTCCATTCCATTGAGGGATCCAGAGACCTCTTAATGAGGAAGAGATTCTTTCTAGATTTAAACTCAAAGATGACCTCTTCAACATAACCAAAAATGACGAAATTACTTGAAACAAAAGATCTAGAGTGTAATGGCTCAAGGAGGGTGATTTAAACACATCTTTCTTTCACAAATCAGCCTCCAATCATAGGAGAAAGAACTTCATTCCTAATCTTTTGGTCCAAGGCAATCTCCTCATCTCAAAACAGGACCTTCAACAAGCCTTCATTGATTATTTTTTCAGGCTTTTTTAGCTAGAGATAAACCCTTGTTTGAGGTGGATTGGTCTCAATTATACCCTCTAGACCTATCCATCCTAAAATCCCCCTTCACTCAAGAAGAAATAAAGGTAGCTATTTTCAACCTTCACCCAGACAAGTCCCCTAGGCCTGATAGTCTTCTTATTCTTTTCTACCAAGAATTTTAGTCCCTAATAAAAAACGACGTCTTCTCTTTCTTTCAATCCCTCTTTAATGATGTTTTCCCCTCCACAGGATCAATTACTCCTTTATTTGCCTTATCCCCAAGACAGAGGGAGCATGCAACCCCAAGGACTTCAGACCTATTAGTTTGCTTAACAGCATTTTCAAAATCTTCACGAAAGTCTTAGCTAATAGACTCGGTCATTTTCTCTCTTCCCTTGTTGACGAGATTCAATCTTCATTTCAAGGGGGTAAGTCTACTATAGATTCCATCTTTCTAGCTCACAAGATGATTCATCACTATTCCTCTAGCAAGAAAGAAATTTGTGCCATCAAGATAGACTTTATGAAAGCATTTGACTGTGAAAGCATTTGATTGTGTGAATTGGGATTTTCTTCTCTCCCTCCTTAAGGCTAGGGGTTTTGGCCCCAAATGGTGCCAATGGATTGAACATGTCCTCTCCTCCTCTAAATCCTCTATCCTTATTAATGGCAATCCGACCAATTATTTTCAATATTTTCGAGGCCTGAACAAGGAGATCCACTATCCCCTATGCTGTTCTTGCTTGTTGTTGATGTCCTCAATAAAATGCTGATTAATAGTATCTCTTCGGGAGACCTATCTAATCTTAATCTTAAAGGAGATCTTAATCACATCAGAACTCTACAATTTGCAGATGACACCCTTATTTTCAGCAGAGTCAACAAACATGATCTATCAATCCTTAAAACCATCTTCTACATTTTTAAAAATATCTTTGGCCTCAGCATTAAGTATGCTAAAATCAATCTCTTCTACCTTGGTAAAATCCCTCTCAAAGGGAATCATCTAGCTAATATCCTCAATTGTTCCCCTGATGCTCTCCCTTTTAGTTATCTTGGCCTCCCCATCAAGAAATGCTCCCTTTCCAGACGAGATTGGCAGCCTCTGCTAGAATCTTTTTCAAAGAAGCTATCCATGTGTAAAAGCATAGCTCTATCTATTGGTGGTAGACTAACTTTCCTCAACTCAGTTCTATCATCTCTCCCTCTATACTATATGTCATTTTTTAAATTACCAGTTTGAGTCACCAAGACAATTGACAAGATTAGAAAAATTTTCTTATGGAGTGGCAATCAGTAGAACTCTACATCCAAATGCGTAGTTAGATGGGAACAGGTTTGCAAATCCAAAAAAGAGGGCTTTGTGTCCTTAATCTTCATGCCTTCAACCAAGCCTTTCTCTCCAAATGGTTATGAAAAATTCTTGACCGCAACTCCATCATTAGCCGTGTCTTCAACTCCCTCTATTCTAAACATTAATCCAACCCTCTCTACACACCTCCAAAGGGATCAGCCTCTAAGTTTTTTCAAGATTTGCATTCTATTCACCATACTTTTATCAGTCTAGTGCAGTGAAAATTAGATGCTGGAGCAACTATTCGCTTCTGGGAAGATAAATGGACTGGGCATAACTCTTTAAGTAGCCTATTCCCCAAAGCTTGCCACCTGGCTTTCTCTGCTAATTCATATGTCTGCTCTCAAGGCTATTACCACATAAACAACTGGATGTGGCACCCTCTGCTTAGAAGAGGATCCTCCCCGATGAGAGGAAAGAGACCACTGCTTTGTATCTCCTCCTTGAATCTACCAATAGACCAGATAATACCACTCGAGATAGATTATGGTGGCCTTTGCTTACATCAAGAATTTTTTCAATCAAATCTTTTTACTCCTTGATCAACTGCGAAGGTAGTTTCTCTAACTCATATACTTTCATTTGGAAGTCTATCATCCCCATCAAGGTGAAAATCTTTTTTTGGATTCTTACAAAAAGGAGACTCCAAACCAAAGAAAATTTGTTGAAAAAAGGATGGACAGGTGACATTAAATGCTCCTTTTGTAACTTGGAGACAGAATCAGACAGTCATCTTTTCTTCTCTTGCTCTTTCACCAAAGCTGTTTGGTCTCTCTTTCTCCAGTGCTTTCCCTCAGTGCAATGGCCAGACGACTTTGATATCCTTCTTGCATCAAATGATAGTTTCCTGCCTAATGGCATACTCAAAACTCTATGGAAAGTGTTCCTCCCTATCTTTTGCTGGTGCATATGGAGTAGTCGTAACAACCTTATTTTCAATGAAACTCAGATTCAACCACATAAGCTTGCTTCTAATGTGGCACACTTTATCTTATTCTGGGCAGGGAACTCTAACAACAACAAGGCTGAGCATGTTCGCAGAATTGCCAGTGAATTTGGAGTGGATACTCTGTAGCAGGACTTCGCAGAAGATGCTGTTGGTGACAACTTCCTCCGAGCTCCATAGCCTTTGACAGTGTCGGTGAACTTAGTTATCTGGTTTTGTTTCTTGCTAGTTCAAAATTCTTTTTTATGAATGTAACTTTGTTGTATCTATGGTTATGCTGGATGTTCCAACCTATGAACAATCAGTACTTAGTTTTTTTATGGGGTTAGTGTTCGAACTTATCGAATGTTTGGAACTGTGCATTAGGTGACGACAAGGTCCTCTTCCTAATATCTAGTTTCTATTCATTTTGATACTTTCCTCTTCTCCCCATTCTACCAAATGTATCTTTCTTGACTGCTTAATGAAATGAACAGGGCATCTCGCGCTGTTTTTTACTTCAAAAAATAAAATAAAATATTAATCTTTAGCAACTTACTACCGCTTTAGTTTTATTGTTGTAGAGAGTCTTGCTGAGTGAGTTTTTTTTTACTTTTTTACCCTCAGTTAAAGAGAAAATTGTTTTTTGACATATAGACCCTCTAAGGATAAAAGAATTAAAATTTTTTGCACTAACAAGGTCCGTATGCAACGATGAAACTAGAGGGGTAGTAAGTTCAAAACAGCCATACAAAAGGGGATATATCTATCTGATGGAGAAGAATGTCCCAGTCAGAGAACTTAGGTGGGTGCTCAAAGTTGTGCAAACAATTTTTATAGCACAAAAAGAAAAAAAAAAAAGAAAAGAAAAGAAAAGAAGAAGAAGAAGTAATTAGTATGTAGATTTGTTCTCCAATCATCATCTATCATCCAACCGTTTTCACTCAAAAAATGAAATGCTATTCTCCACATGAAACAAATAAAAGAAAACCAAAACACAAGACTCTACAAGCACAATACAACATCATTCCTTAGAAGCCATGTAGTCTTCCATGCTTTTTACTAAGGCCCTGGGACTCTAGCGAGGACACCGAACAATTTTTGTGCATATTTTTCGATAAGCTATGCTTGAGAACTTGAATAGTGATCTCCATGAATCTAGCATCACAAGCCAATGTAATGGGCTGGTCACCCGGTAATCCAAACAATTCCTCCGATTTTCTGAAGAGCTCTCTAAATGAAGTGCTATTGAGATACATTAAGGGAAGCTCAAAACGCCAGCCATCCATTGTGTAAACTACAAAATGACCTTTGCTAGCAATTGTCGCGTTTTTTCTTTCAGAATCGTCGCCATGATATATCTTTGAGGAGACTTGTTTCCTCTCTAAGGACGCAATTTTCTTCCATTTTCTTGCGAGCTCTAGGAGCCTCTTTGCACTGATCATATGCTTGATTTAGTTGAGGGAATATTGCAGAAATTTTATATCCTTTTGGTTTTCATAAGGTTTCACAAGTTATATATAGAGAGATTTGAGGGAAGAGCGCCAAGTGGAGCGGGCAAAACCAAGTACTTCTGGGCAGATTTGGGGAGCAATGAATCAATGCGGGGGAGTGTATCTGAATTTTGTCACGTTCATAATGGGAAACCATTTGAATCTTGCCTCTATTTTCACTGGGCTCCACCGGAGCAAAGGTGATCTCACAGCAATTAGTACTTGAGTTTAGCCTTAACTACATTAGTTTGCTTTTTCCCCATGTCTTAAAATTTTTTGCTTCTCCAAAGTTGTAAAACTCATAAAGTTAACGGTGGAGGGGACCGATAATTTTGATGAGTTATAACTTGTAAGCCAATAGGAGGATAAACAACATAAATACACAAATAACCAAAATATATTCAAAACAAAATATCAATATGAATAAACAAATAAAAGCAACTGGGTTTAAGGAAGTTCATGATGAAACTATCATTTCGACTACGATCTAGCGATCAAAAATATATTCCATTGATGTTAATCTGACTTGATTTCTCAATGATTTGATAAAGGTTAACTTCTCTATTTGGACCATCGCGTTGTCATATGATAACCATTAACCAATAATTTGGCGGTTTTCTCTCCGCCTTCTCTCTCTTCAACTTTTTAAAGAGAACATTTGAATTAGTTAGGGTATACTATAGAACGTATTAGGTATTAATAAAGCGAATAAAAGCATAAAATGGAAATCTTCATTATCAAGGATGTCCAGCTCTCTAATAGTGTTCTACTAGATTAAACACAAACAATATTTCGTACTATATATAGTACTAGTTGTCCTATAGATTATAAGAACATTGATTTCAGCAAATCACCTAAAACTGAGTAGTAAAAATACACAACGATGAAGATATTTTCAGGTGGGGTCTTTCATTTGACAGTTAGGATTCCGGATTTATAGACTATATTCATTGCTCAACATCAAATATTATCCAAGGGGTACAGTAGTAGATATTGCGGGCGCAGCTCATCCTCAGGAAATTTCTCCGATCAACTTGCATAATAGCCGCTGGTCCTGTATCGTCCACGTACGGTCTTATTCGGATTTCCAGCAGCTCACGTGCTTTAGTGTATGTGGTCTGTTTGCTGCTCACATGCATGCTTATTGCTTGTCTCAAAATGTAATCCAAGGGGGTTCATACAACTAATTACTAATAGGGATGTCTAGGACATCCACTGTTGTCACGCCCCAGCTCTCAAACTTTATAAGTTAGAACGTGACTCGGCCGGTAATGCAACCATTCGGCCACATTCACGGCTCTAGGTCATCCTCAGATACATTATACCGCTTCCAAAAATACACTAAACGGTGATCGTGAACAAGCCCGACGTATTAGGATGAGGAGAATTACGAATAGAAAAAAACATTTCTTTTCAACCTAATACGCCAAGCCAAGTAATCATAAAAGTACATCACGCCATGCATCCCAATCACAACCGGTAAGAATAAAATAATAATCCGTAATGCGAAGTACATATCACCAAATAAAATAATATCCAAGACTATAAAGAGTCCACATGTCCAAACAATACATGTAGCTAAGACTAGAGAATCATAAAATAAATGTCAACCGAGCTAAAACGAAAATACCTAAAGAAGTCTAAGGTTCATCAACTACCGAAACAAAAGGGAACTAAGCTTCACCGATCTACTCCGCTGCCTGAAGGTTCTCCTCCGAGAAAATTCCTGCCCACGATCTCCACACCGAACCCGTCTCGTCATCTATATCCGACGCACACCATGAGAATGGAGTATGTCGTGGTATAACACACCGCAAGATCCCCGTGCAATGGCAGATAATAATAATACAAATAAATGCAAGAATCGAAAAATGAACGAATATAATAGGGTGAAGTGATGCATGCATACAACTAGAGTCGACCATCTAAACAACCTGAAAACTCGGCATTCCAAACAACAAGAATCGGTAACTAACCATTCTCACATAGTCTCGGATCTACATCTCATTTAAAGTCAAGGTTCATATTAATCGGATAACTGACGGTTCATTATCCTCTACGCGCATCCAATACCGCGGAACAACGAACGGTCAAAGGACTACACGCAATCTGGTTCCTTGTCCGCATTTAAGCTGTGACTCGTGAATAAAGTACACCGCCACGCGGCGAAATGATTCACGGGCCCAACAAACCGACCCCAAGCGGGAAACAAGGTCACTGGCACGGGTCTAGAAAATACATAAACGGCCACATCCAATACATGAACCAAGACTTTTCATCCCACGGTCGGGTAAATCAAATCAACGATGCCGATATCAAACATGGGTTCACCTCCTAAGCATGGTCAAAACACACATGTCACTAGGTCATGTTCATGACAACCAAATCCCTAAGTCATGAACTACTACGGCTCGACACAACAAGACTATGTATAACCGCAATTAACATGTCATATGTGCAATTACTTAATGCGGTCGGTGTCGTATCATGAACAAGAACGTGAATAACTATCAACAACGGTACAATATGAAAATATGAAATAAGAAAAGTTAACCACATGAAATGGCGTAATTTTCAACATAAATTCCCATAAAATCCTTTAAACTAATTCCCAACTTAATTATCCAATATTTCAATTAAAAATATACTTTTTCTCTTTAATATTATTTATGAACGATAACTATTTTCTTTTCCATAAATCACCTCTATTTCTTTTCTTTTCAACAAAACCTCTTAAAATATTTTTAAAAATTCTTTTTCTCCCAAATAATTTCTTTTAACCATAACAATTAATTAAAGATACTTTTTACTCAAAATAAAATATTTTCCCCAAATAATTTCTTTTAAAAAAATATGTTTAGATAAATTTTTAGATATTGATTTTGGTTTTTAAAATAAAATTACTGAAATTAATATATTTCATTTAAAGTAAGATTTTGGTTTTGAGTTAAATAGTTAAATTTGTGTCAGGTAGTTAATTATTAGTATCATATGTTATTTGATAATTTTCCAAAATATATTGTTATAATTTTGGTTTTTAAAATAAAAATATGTTTAGAAAATGTTTTCAATATTGATTTTAAGTTTGTTTGAAAATATTTTCATAAAATATTTTTGCAACAATAATTATATAATTATTATATTAATTAATTTCGGTTTTCATATAATTTTTAGATTAGATATTGATTTTCTATTTTTTGAAAATAATTTTTGAAAATTATTTTTACAAAAATTTCAATTATAATTTCGGTTTTCATATAATATTTTCGAATAGATATTGATTTTGGTTTTGAGTTAAATAGTTAAATTTGTGTCAGGTAGTTAATTATTAGTATCATATGTTATTTGATAATTTTCCAAAATATATTGTTATAATTTTGGTTTTTAAAATAAAAATATGTTTAGATAAATTTTTAGATATTGATTTTCAGTTTGTTTGAAAATATTTTTACATTAATTCAGTTATAAATTTGGTTTTTAAAATAAAAATATGTTTAGATAAATTTTTAGATATTGATTTTGGTTTTTAAAATAAAAATATGTTTAGATAAATTTTTAGATATTGATTTTGGTTTTTAAAATAAAATTACTGAAATTAATATATTTCATTTAAAGTAAGATTTTGGTTTTGAGTTAAATAGTTAAATTTGTGTCAGGTAGTTAATTATTAGTATCATATGTTATTTGATAATTTTCCAAAAATATATTGTTATAATTTTGGTTTTAAAATAAAATATTTTTGCAACAATAATTATATAATTATTATATTAATTAATTTAAAATAAAATATTTTTGCAACAATAATTATATAATTATTATATTAATTAATTTAAAATAAAATATTTTTGCAACAATAATTATATAATTATTATATTAATTAATTTAAAATAAAATATTTTTAAAAATATGTTTAGATAAATTTTTAGATATTGATTTTCGGTTTGTTTGAAAATATTTTCATAAAATATTTTTAAAAATATGTTTAGTTAAATTTTTATATATTTATTTTTAAAATATTTTCAATAAATATGTTTACAACAATTTCAGCTATAATTTTGATTTTTAAAATAAAATATTTTTAAAAATATGTTTAGATAAATTTTTAGATATTGATTTTCGGTTTGTTTTAAAATATTTTCAATAAATATGTTTACAACAATTTCAGCTATAATTTTGATTTTTAAAATAAAAATATGTTTAGATAAATTTTTAGATTTTTAGATTGATTTTCTGTTTGTTTCAAAATATTTTCAATAAATATGTTTACAACAATTTCAGCTATAATTTTGATTTTTAAAATAAAAATATGTTTACAACAATTTCAGCTATAATTTTGATTTTTAAAATAAAATTACTGAAATTAATATATTTCATTTAAAGTAAGATTTTGGTTTTGAGTTAAATAGTTAAATTTGTGTCAGGTAGTTAATTATTACCATCATATCTTATTTGATAATTTTCCAAAAATATATTGTTATAATTTTGGTTTTAAAATAAAAATATGTTTAGAAAATGTTTTCAATATTGATTTTAAGTTTGTTTGAAAATATTTTCATAAAATATTTTTAAAAATATGTTTACAACAATTCAGTTATAATTTTGGTTTTTAAAATAAAAATATGTTTACAACAATTTCAGCTATAATTTTGATTTTTAAAATAAAAATATGTTTACAACAATTTCAGCTATAATTTTGATTTTTAAAATAAAATATTTTTGCAACAATAATTATATAATTATTATATTAATTAATTTCGGTTTTCATATAATATTTTCGAATAGATATTGATTTTCTATTTTTTGAAAATAATTTTTGAAAATTATTTTTGAAAATATATAACTATCTAATTTATATCTACCTAATATCTTTTTTAATTTAAAGCAAAACCAAGTTTAGGAAATCTCGGATATTTAGTATTTCTACCTAATTTATTTTACTAAATATCTTTTCATTTAAAGCAAAACCGAAATATATGGCAAATTTTGGATATTTAGTATAACCGAAATATATTACTACCTAATTTATTGTTGTAAAATATCTTTTCAATTTAAGCAAAACCGAAATTTATCATCTCCATTTTCGGCATTTGAATTGAAAAAAATGAATAAAATGTTCATTTAGAAATCTTTTCCGATAAATTTTAGTTTGTAATATTTTATCTTTTTATATTTATTTTTAAAATATTTTTAAAAATATGTTTACAATTATTTCAGTTATAATTTTTGTTTTTAAAATAAAATATTTTTAAATATTTTTAGATTTTTAATTCCGTCAATTATTAATTAATTTAAAAGAAAGTTACTGAAATTAATATATTTCATCTAACGTAGGATTTTTGACAAAAATAGTTAAATTTGTTTTAGGTAGTTAATTATTACCATCATATCTTATTTGATAATTTTCCAAAAATATATTGTTGTAATATTTTATCTTTTAATATTTATTTTTAAAATATTTCATGTTTATTAAAAACATTCATTTTTCATATAAATTTTTAGATATTGATTTTCGGTTTGTTTGAAAA